>SNQN01010409.1:0-22041 GCA_008642245.1 Bassia scoparia | reverse complement strand
CTCGTACTGTTCTGTACCAGTGAATGAGCTTTTCATGTAATCAGCTGTTCCCTGTAACAAACAAGTTAGTTTCAAGGTATTCACAATAAATATCAACTTGTCTGAGGAAACAGGTATCCCAAACCAGCTAGTTCCCAGAACCAACTATATTCATACTTAATCATCCTGTTTCCTGTAATGGTTTGTCATCATTCAAACYTTAAGGAACTCAAAAAAATGTATATATAATATGTGGTTGAGTGGTTATGAACACCACCATTGGGTTTTCTTTGTTTATTAGCAGTTATCGTAGCTTGGTATGTCCAATATTAGGGGAGATGTTGTCCGTTTGTTTTCTTGATTCGTATGTTGTATGTATTCAGCTTTGCTGATTGCGTGTTTTTGTGTTTGTGTCTCTCGTCCACATTTTCTTTCTTTTGGTGAACCTGTGATGATCCTTATTTCATTTGGAAATTATGGGGAGCARACTTTTCACAGGATTTGAAAAAAGGTGACTAGCCTTGGACTAATGGGTTGAGTGGAGAGTCGTYCGTGCTTTTGTTTGTTTATTTYAGATCGTAGGCTTTTCGAAATGATTTTTGTTATTTCATGTTTTAAAAGGGATTTTACCTTTGTTTGCAAATAAGGGACTTCATGGATGAAACTTGTTAAATGAGTTTTATTTTGGAGTTATACGTTTTGGTTGAACTATTTCTGATTCTTGGTTTTCCGCTGCAAAATGTACTTTTGGCCTTAACGTTTTAGCACGTGGCGGTTACATGTCAATAGGTCTTCGTATTTYCAGCATAGTATTTCGCAGGTCAAAAGGGAGAATTATTGGRGTATTACATTGTTAATATTATTAACATATTAAATATGTACGAATTGAAATCACAGTAGTTAGTTGTAAAAATGTGATATATCATTGAACCATATAATGCGTTTTTGGATAAGCTTGTATAGTATTACCCTAAAACGAACATAAATCTTGATTGACCTGAAAAAATAAGCAAATAAATAAACATTAGTATAAGTAGAGAAAAAAATTAAATACAATATTTATATATTGGGTTTTAATTTATATACTTTTTTTTATGATTTTGCCGCTTTTCATTCTAAGATAATTATCCTTATTTATCTACTTTAACTTTTTTACTTCAAGTGGCTTATTAATAGGACTGTCTGCTAATAGTATAAACCATATATGGTAGGAAATTCAATAATAGGAGAGTATTCATTTGGACATTTTGCTACATAGTATAAACCATGCATGTCTTTGTTATCTATCATTACATACATATATTATAATACAAAGGGAAAAAAAATTAAAGAATGAGGGTCGGATACAACCTTCCCTTGAAATGTCTATAAAATAAAGCTTACATATAAGGCTAGTATAAAATAAAATAAATCTTCTGTCTCTCTTTCCTTACATATAAAATATAGAGCTTAATTAATTATTTGAATTGCTTCATATAAGGTTAGTAAAAAGAAAGGAAAGCGATGTTATACACCTAAAAAATCAACTATTGACATCATATTGTAGCTCTTTTATATTTTTTGTCTAATCTAGTATAATCTTTTCGATCTATTTATTAATTATTATAGTTTATATAGTTGAATAATTGTATTGTATCTTTTGGAGTAATTGAATAAATCATCTTAAGAAATTGGTAAATTTACCACCAACCAACTTCTATGCTGTTATCTCCATTTTGTCGTAGGGTTACATATGCTAACTAACCCACTTGCTCCTAATTAAGTTGAACTATGATCAATTCATCATTGGTTATAACAATAGAATACTGCAAAATAAAACAAAAAAAATGTGAAATAATTTTATTGTATGCCATTTAGGAATTCAAATCAAGCATGAAAATGTCCTTACACAATGGGCAGCTTCTCTAWGATTGCCTTGAGGGTTTATACTCTGTACATATATAGACAAACATTATTCATGAGCATTATTTTAAATAATTAYAAGATCATTCCGAATATTGAATAAGTGTGTCTCTGTTGGTTATATGTTCACTGTGGTGAATTAGTAACATCGTTTACTTTGTTTTGGATTGGTTAGACAAGGTTTCAGTGCAGCTTTGTTCTTCAAAGTTCAGATTGTACTCCTACAAATCATTGATTCCCCGCTAAATATGTCACAGTCTAGTATTAGGTGTAAGAAAGTTTTTCGAAATTTGGAATCAAGCAATGGCTAGTGATGCATTTTGCCTAGGAGATGGCTTGAGGTTGGCTTGGATTAGCGGTAAATAGTTAGTTGGGTCAATGAGTCATTAATCTAAGGACTTTCTTATAGTAATTAATTGTCTAAGGGATCTTATGTGCTAGGGATGGATGCTACTTTTTTATTCTTGCTTAATTAATGTCTATACTTTTGTTACCARTCTTAGATTATGATACATGCATGCATTCTCTTGACATTAAGTGTCCCATCTACACCAACCTTAACAGTCTCATTTCTTAGGTGAATATAGCACGATCTCAATCTAAGATTGAAATGCACATTACTTGAACATAATTAATTATGTTTATTGACATTTTTTGATTTTTCCTATTCTCGTGTGATATRATCCCTTCACTACTAGATAAAATGTTCGTTGCAACGATTTTTGGCAACGGCTTGGATTCTAGCTACGGCCTTGGCAACAAGTGAGGATATTGCTATAGCTTTCGCAACGGGTGAGACTATTGCAATGAATTTAGTGTGAAAAGGTAGCACGTTTAATTGAAACCGTTGCAATAGACCTGAATAAGCAACAAGTTTACTTCAAGTCATTGCAATAGATTATTTTAGGCAACGATTGTATTTATTTGCAACACCTTTAGTAACGGTTCCACTTTACCTTTTGCAAATTATAGGAAAATTTCATTTTAGAGCTGGAATACTAGGGAGGCGCGAAGCTCAATTTATTTCATTTTATTTCCCTAACACTTTCATTGCCGTCGTGCTCACCCCCCCCCCCCCCCCCCCGCTCAACACCGCCATCGATGGTCAAGGTAAGTTGATAAGCCATTGATGATATTGTTTGACTAATTTCAATTTCAATTTCAATTGATAATAAATAATAGTTTTGCTTTTGTTTGCTGCATTTTAATTTTCCTTTGCTTTATCACTTTGCAATCTTCTATGTTTTGCTTGAATTGTCTGTTTTCATGCGTAGATATCATAAAAATTGAATCTTTTAACTTCCCTTTTCTTGCTAATACTTGTTAGAGCTGAAATTTTGTTGTTGAATGATTATAAGTTGTCGGGTTACTTATTTGTGTTTTTAATGATTGTATGAAATTGGGTTAATCTGCAAAATTTTAGTTGAAGGTTCAAGTGACACTCAAGAGGGGGGGGGGGGGGTGAATTGAGTGTTATCCTAATGTTGTAAATTTTTCGATGAATAGTAAGAACAGTTATGGAACAGTTCTCAAGCAGTGGAAATAAAAGCAATAAATCAACAACAAAAGGATTTAACGAGGTTCGAATTCTAATAAGTCTACGTCCTCCACTGACTCACTCTTTTAAAAATCAACTCAGAAAAAACAAAAGAATTACACTCMATCACGTATGCACCTATGCACAAGATGATTCCCCAACTCCCACCTATGGAAGTTCGACCCAACCACCGACTATGATGGTTCAAATTAAGATGATCCTTGATCAACTTCCCCGGCAAACTAAACTCASAGAATGCTCAATTATAATAGATWTTTTCTCAAGAAATAAACAACCTAACACGCTTTGAATGAGWGTAATTTAAGTCCCTAACGTGGTATTAGGGTTTATGCTAGGTTTGAAACTTTGAGAAAGAGAGAGTGTGTGTACTTTTACGTAGTGTATGCTCAGWTTGTACGTGCAAAAKCTTAGGGTTTGTGTTCTAGTAGGATTGCTTAAATAGGCCTTTGGTAAGTATATGTTACAGTGTACATAATATCATGAGAGTACATTTTCCTCGRAAGTATGGAAATAATTCTAAGGATACTATACTCACTGATTTTATTTGACATCAAATAAAATCAATATAATATCATATAACATACTTACCATATTCAAGAAATCCTGCTTGCACAACAAACCATGCATTCGTTCAATTTCAAAAACAATTTTGCGCAGAAAGAAAACTTTCCTCAAATACAAATGCATAAAGTWAAATTTAGAGGATTGGATCAGTTTTGCTCCCAGACTGTTCTAATCAACAAATTTTACTTTTAGTTGTGTGTTACAAGTAACCAAGGTTTGTTTTCATCCACAACTAGCTCATCTCTCTAGTTCCAAACCTTTATAGTGAATCAAAACCTTTATACCACTTACACTGCATCTAAGACCTATAAAGTACTACAATATGATGATCTTGGTCTTCATGCAATCCTTCAAGACTTGGCTTCACAAGCTTTGTCTTGTTATCCATTAAACTTGTGGTTTTAACACCTGTACATGCAAACAGAATATGCATGCAATAATAGTTCAATGTGGTTTGTCATCAATTAAAACTCAAACCAGGGAACTCAACAAATTCCCCCTTTTTGATGATGACAAACCATGAAGTTCCCCTTGCAAATAACACCATTAGTTTTTGAGAATTTTTTTAAAAATTTGAATTCTTAAGAAAAGAACTCAAGGCACTAGTCTCATACCGTTCTTGTAGATTAAGCATCATTTACAAGTACACCAGATTCACAAATAACTGACAACAGTTTAAGAAAGAGTTTCTAAGTACCATAGGTACTAATTAAACTCAGAGCTCTTAGACATAAACATGCATTCGCAAGAAGAACATCAATAGTTATTCAGACTTATTTCTAAGCCATTTGGGTGAAAATAAGTAAAGTGCTTTGAATACACTCACTTCCAGTCCACTTTTGGTCTGTCACCTCTAACTAGGAATTCAACCTTATGTGCTCTARTTACTGCAACGCATGCCAATTAACACAAAACCTACTTCCCCCTAATATTAGAAGGAAAACGRTCTAAACTTTACCTGCTTCCCCCTTTTGGCATCATCAAAATAATCAAAGGAACAAACGAACTAACAAATAACAAAACATAACCATTAGTTAAATTACTAATTATATTAAGTCCAAGCTAAATAGGCAACTCAAAAAGCATTCTAGGGATGCTGATGCTACCATTGTTCCTGCAAAAGTACCAAAAGCTACCTCTCCTAAATAGTAATTATTACAAACCACTAGTAAACCAAATTACATAAGAGCATTTTTTGTAATTTAGGAAGGGGGAAATTCGAATAAGAGTTCAATAAAAATAGAGGAGTTAGCAGCATATAGAATAAGAAAAAAAAGAAGAAATCAGTCTGCTCCAAAGTCATTTTCAGTCCCATTTTCTTCTTCCTCTTCCTCAAGGTCCTCTGAAGCAGCCTCAACATCATCMTCCTCATCTTCTTAGTTTTCCTCAGAAACCAGTTCATCATCCTCCTTAGCAGCATATTAATCTTCCTTTTCTTCAGGATCCTTCTTTTCTTGAATACCAGCTCTATCAAGGCAATGCTCAACTCTTCTGTAKGATTCTTGAAGTGCAAAACACAACTGAGTAACACTATTCATCATAGTCTACATCATCTRATTCTGCTCACTCAACTGCTTCACCAAAGCATAGGTAGCATGAACTAATTCTATACCGGTCCCTCACATCACTCTTCGTTGCCTCCTTCATCTTTAACACACCACCTGCATACGTCATGCCCTTTTRACCAATAATTTGGTTCGTAAGGTGAGACATGGTGTCATAGTCTCCCACTATACAAACCTTTTAATGCTTAAAGATCAGGGTCAGTCATCCTCCATATGGCAGAGCATGTTTGTCTTTCCCAACGCAACATATCATATGACCTAACATCATAGCAGGGAGGTTGACTAGAATGTGTTCAATGAGACAGTAGATAATAACATTATCCATCAACCGTACACTCATTCGACCCTATGCTCTGGGAAACACAATATTTGAGGCTATTGTATGAAATATCCTCATGATTGGTTCCCTTAAATGGCCAATGGTGCACCCTTGTTTAGGGTTAGGAGGACCAGTAAACAACCTGGTTTGGATTTGTTTTGTTGTGACTCCTTTAACAGAGGGCCAGTTTTCCCTTGAGTACACAGCAAGTCCTTTGTTTGGGACGTTGAGAAKTTTAGCCAAAGTTTTCACAAACAGATTACAGGGAATGCCTTTAACAAATGTAAAGAAAAGACCCATTATCCTTAGTATGCATGTGTTCATAAAACTCTTCGACCAAAGGCATAAAGACATCCAATTCTTTAGCAAATAAAATAAACCATTTCTGAAATTCTATGGCCTCTTTAATTTCAAGCAAGAACTACTGATTGACCCAACTCTTTGCAATAGAAAAACCAACCAAAATGAACCTATCCTTTAAGTCATAGAAAGGCTTGGGAGAATCAGACTTACTTTTCTTGGGTTTAGAACCCGCAGTAGTACTGGTTTCTGGTTGCTTCCTCTTTTTGTCCGATAAGGACTGGTCTGGTTGTGTTTCCTGTGCAATCTCCTTGCCTTAGAATGTCTCAGCAACCTTTCTAGCCACTATCTTCACCCTTGTGCCCTTGYTGGCAACAGCCTTGGAACCCTCCTTCTCAGCAACTTTCCCCTCAACATCAACACCCTCCTTCTAAGTTTTCTTAACTGGTTTGGGTGTGGTTTTAGGTGTGGGAGTTATGATTTTTGTGGGTTTGGCTGGTTGTTTTGTGTTGGTTGGCTTGGTAACTTCCTTCTTAACTTCCTTAACCGCTTTTGATGGCGGATTCTTCCCAACAACGTTTTTTTTTATCTTCATCTCCTTTCTCATGGCTTCAATTACATCATATTTCTCAATTTCCTCTTCCTCCACTTCCTTAACACCCGTTTTGACTTATCAAACGRCCCTGACTCCTTCTGCTCAACTTCTTCTACCCTCTCAAACTCCTCTTCCTTCTCCGACTCCTCTGGTTTGGATGACTCAATCGGTTCTGGTGAGGGATCCTTTGAAWTTAGTGTGATTGGCTTTTTAGGAGCGGTGGTCTTTGTAGTTTTGGGAGTGGTGGTTTTTGTAGCTTTAGCGGTTGATTTTGGAGTGGTTGTTTTTGTGATGGATTTTGTGGTGGACTTTGGTGTTGTGGATTTTGTGGTAGTGGTTTTTGTGGTTGCTGGTTTCTTAGAATTCCTCTGTATCAAGGGCTCTTCCTCCTATTCTTCAACCTCTTCTTCCACAATTGGTTCCTCCACTGATTCAGTCACAACTTTAGCCTTCTTCATTTCTATTTCAGGAGATTCACCAACCTCCTTCTCAACCAACCTGTTACTTCTTCTTTTCGACATGATGAGACTGAAATAACTCTATTTTGAGCACTGTAGAAATAAGAAAAGAATACTTGAACAATTTGAGTTTCAAGAATTCGCAATGGAAAGAAGATAAATAAGAAGTTAGGGTTTGATCGAGAGAAATATTTAAGAAAAGAAAAGAGAGGAGATTTGAAAATATTGTGATCAAATAGATTAGAATGAAATAAGGCAAGTTTGATCACATGCAAGAATATATATAAGATGGCAAGAAAATCAAACRGATATATGATTTGAAACAAAAAKATTTATTTCAGTTGCCTTAATTACAACCATCACTTCATTTATTTCCGTAATTTGAATTTTGGAAAATGAATAAAATAATAGAGTATAACCGCCTCAAGAATCTGGTTTCCATGTGGTCTGCATCTGGTTTGTGACAACTTACTTTTTCAAGACTTATGCTAAAATACCTGAGTACTAAATTGATCAGTTCAGCATCACATAAGAACTTCGTGAGCCCTATAAAGCATAAAGAAAAGAAAAAAATATAAAGAAGAAAAAGAAAAGAAAAGAATAAATACAAATTGACATCATTTGACTAGCCAAAAGGATAAGTCAAGACCTATCTAAGAGCTCATTGTGTAACTTTAATCATAGCCAACAATGTACGAAGCTTGATGAACACTTCTCTGGTCAGAGGTTTTGTAAAAATGTCAGCTAGTTGATCTTCTGATCTGCAAAACTCCAATTCAACATTACCTTTTTCAACATTGTCCCATAGAAATGATGTTTTATCTCAATATGCTTGGTTGTAGAATGTTGGATAGGATTTTTCGAAATAATTATTGCACTTGTGTTATCACATAAAATGGGAACACTTCCGAAATAGACCCCAAAATCCTTTAGTTGTGACTCTATCCACAGGAGTTGAATAAAGCATAAAGCTGCAGCAATGTACTCAGACTCAGTTGTGGATAAAGCTACAGAAATTTGTTTCTTAGATCCCCATGAAATGAGAYAAGAACCTAAGAAATGGGTCATTCCATAAGTGCTCTTCCTGTCCATAATAAAACTAGCAAGTGAGAATTTGTGTATCCAATAAGGCTCATACTGCTGCCTTTCAGATACCACAAACACATATCATCAGTACCATTGAGATATCTMAGAATTCTCTTAACATCCTTAAGGTGAGATTCTTTAGGGTTGCTTTGAAATCTAGCACACAATCCTACTAAAAACACTATATCTGTTCTACTAGCTGTTAAGTGRAAGTAATGAGCCAATCACACCTCTGTATAGCTTACCCTCAACATCCTTTCCCTTCTCATTAAGGCTCAACTTTGTAGAAGTTGGAAGAGGTGTTTCATTAGATTTGCTATCTTGCAGACCATACCTCTTTAGTAATTCCTTGAGGTATTTTTGTTGATGGATCATGATTTCATCTTTTGTTTGCTTGATTTAAAGCACTAAGAAGAACCTAAGTTCTCCCATAATACTCATCTCAAATTCACTCTTCATCAAATCTACAAACTCATTATGCAAATCAGGATTAGTAGCTCCGAACAAGATATTATCAACATATATYTGGACCACTAATAGATCAGTTCCCCTTTCTTTCAAGAATAGTGTCTTGTTAACTGAACCTCTCTTATAGCCATTTTCGAAAAGAAAACCGGAAAGTTTCTCATACCATGCTCTAGGAGCTTGTTCGAGACCATAAAGAGCTTTATCAAGTWTAAAAACATGGTTTGGCAAGTCACTATCTATCCTCAAAATCAAGTTCAAATAACCATTAAGAAATGTTGTCTTAACATCCATTTGAAAGAGTTTGAGATTCATATGGGCAGCAAATGCAATTAAAATCCTGATTACCTCAAGCCTGGCTACTGGAGCAAAGCTTTCATCATAATCAATTCCTTTCTGTTGATTAAACTCTTGAACCATCCACTAGCCTAGCTTTGTTTCTTACTATAATTCCAGAATCGTCTAATTTGTTCTCGAACACCCATATAGTTTTAATARCTGACATATTTTTCTTTCTGAGCTCAAGATGTCAAACTTGATTTCTCTCAAACTGATTAAGTTCATCTTGCATGGCTAAAACCCAAACTAGATCAGTTAAAGCAAACTTACAGTTAGTAGGTTCGACATTTGAAAGGAAGAAATAGAAAAGCATAAAAATTTTGCAAAATAGAGTTCCTTGTCTGCACCCCTTTGGTAATATCACTAATAATAAAATCAGTRGGGTGGAGGACTTGTACTTAAAAGATTTGTTCCTATCAAGATTTGTATTTGTGCCTTCTAATGTTGAACATGTTCCTTTATTGGTTCCCCCCTATGTCATTGTTGTTTTGACTTGCTGAACCAGTTTCCATAGTGGTCTCATTTTCATCATCTTCATATGGATGTGCATCTGAGTCACTATCTCYTTCMATTACCTCTTGAGCTACCTGATTCTGTGCTGGACCAAACTCTTCCTCTCTAGGAGAGTTGTGTGGTGAGCCTAGTTCAACACCTTTTCCATCCTTCGCTCCTGTAAAGTTCAGCATACCGATCTCAAACTCATCAACATCTTCAACCTGCATATGCTTGCTGAACATGTTAGTCTCATCAAATAAGACATGGATACTTTCTTTTAACACACAARGTTCTTTTATTAAAAACTTTGTATGCCTTGTTGTTTGAAGAGTACCCAATGAAAACAGCCTCATCACTTCAAGGATCAAACTTGTCCAAACTTGATTTACCATTATTGTGTAAAAAGCATTTRCACCTAAAAACACGTAAACGTGCAATGTTTGRTTTTCTTCCCCTAAGAAGCTCATAAAATGTCTTCTTTAGTAGTGGACTCAACATTACCCTATTCCGAATGTAGCAAGCAATGCTCACAACTTTATCCCAGAAGCTTCGAGGTAAACCACTCTCTAGAAGCATTGTTCGCTCCATTTCTTCTAGAGTGCGATTTTTTCTTTCAACCACTCCATTTTGTTATGGAGTTTTGGGAGCTGAAAATTGTGAGACAAACCATGATCATTACAGTAGGTAACAAAACTAACATTGTCAAATTCAGAACCATGCATGATCAGACCGAAAAGAGACCAGTTGATGATTAATCTCAAAAAGATTGTCCAAGTATACGAGAATAATCATCAACTAATACAAACACATAATTATGACCATTTCGACCTTGCACACGCATGGGCTACACAAGTCCATATGCAYAAGTTCGAATAGTCTAGTGATGCTTACAACCTTCTTTGGCTGAAAAGATGACTTGACATACTTCCATTTAGCACAATAATGACAAATATGATTTGCAGCAAATTTAACGTTAGGTAAACCTGTCACCAAATCCTAAGATCTTAGCGTATTTGGCAAGGAAAAACTCACATGTCCAGGTCGCTTGTGCCACGGCCAATGATCATCCTCTACAACACTGAGACAAGTTGCACTAGTCTTACGAATCTGACTCAAAAATGTTATGTAAACATTATTGTTTCGAAACCTCTTACAAACCAGTTCCCTTATTTTAGTGTTAACTATATGACAAAGATTAGTTTCAAATTCAACATGGTTTCCTTTGTCACATAGTTGAGAGATACCTAAGAGGTTATATTTCAAACCTTCAACATAATAAACATTATACCTTACCTATACCTTTGATCAAACCTTTGCTATTATCTCCAAAGGTGACACTTCCTCCTTCATAGGCTACGAGTGAGAGAAATTGACTTTTATCCCCTGACATGTGTCTTGAGTAACCATTGTCCAAATACCAGAAAGTCTTAGCTCTCACTCTAACCTACACAAACAAATCAAGTTTTAGTTTTAGGAACCCGAATTTTCTTGGGTTCCTTGTCCTTGGGAACTAGTTTGACTCTGTCCTTTCTAACTCAGATTTGTTGTAGATTGGTTTTCCTTTATTTCTCATGTTTTTCATTRTTCGACCAATTGTGTGTGTGACCATTTTGATAATGGACATTGTGGACATGAGACTGGTTTCATTCATCGTGTTTTTTCTTAGTCCAACAAGTRTCAATGACATGACCATTCTTACCACAGTAGGTACACACGTGCATGTCCTTTGCAAACACGTACTTACCTCTGTTGAATTCAGCAATGCAAGTCTCATCTCTTCCRAACTTTGGTGGCTGTGGGGAATTGGATCTAGAATATCCCAACCCAAACCTCCGAGGATTACTAGGTTGTGAGGTTAGGATGTTTAGAATAATCTGAGCATCGAGCAACCTGTTCATTGATCTCAAGCAGTCACTCAGATCCTATTCCTTACTTTCAAGTTTCTTAAGTTGAGCTTCATTATATTCTACAACAATGGCAAGATCCAACTTTGCCCTATGAAGCTCATCTTTAAGTTTTGAAACCACTTCATGATCTGGTTTAGAAGTGGTCTCAATGGTCTTGCCTTTCCTTAGTTTGTATATTTCRGCTTAAAGATCACATATTTTACCTTCATATTCCAAATGCAAAGATTCAATATCAACACTTTGATTATCAGGGACAACTTCAGTGTTGATATTTTTCTTTAATTCAAATATTTCATATTGTAAATCACAGATCTTACTGTCATATTCCAAACATAATTCTTCGACATTAACACTAGGAACACTTGTGCTAGAAAAAGAAGCTTTCAAATCTACTTACTCTTTGAACAATTCTTCCACATCATCAATCATATAATTATGAGCTAAAATCAAGTCACAATGTTCTAAAGTAAAACTTTTCTGTTGAAATTTATACCTTCAACTTCAGCCTCCTTGAGGTTACTAAATCCTCTATCATCGTTTTGATAAAAATCAGTTTTTGAAAAATTTGATTGAGGTTTTAGCATCTCAAGCTCAATATTCTTCTGATCCAAACATATTTCAATCTATAAAATATTTTCTTTCAGTTCGGTACAAATAAGTTCAAGTTCAGCAGAACGGCTTTCACTTAGGTCTAAGTTTCGAGTAACCTCTCTAAACTTCTTTTTGTTAGCCTTATAAGCAGCATTTTCTTTAACATTTTGTTCAATAACAGAATTAATAAAACCTAGTAACTCATCTCTATCACAATATCTCATTTGTTCTTGCATATCAGAAATAGTTACCTGTCTAGTCCACTCCTTCCATTAATGCAGTCACACAAACTAGGGCCTCGTCCTCCTCGCTTCCACCACCTGAATCAGAATCACCCCAGGTAGCAAGCATAACCCTCTTTGTTATTCTCTTCTCCTTTTGTCCTCCCTTATCTGTCTTCCATGCTGGACAATCTTTGATCATGTATCCAGCTTCACCTCATTTGAAGCAACCAATGTTGGAACTGGTCTTCTTTAAGTTGCCTTTATTCTACCACRACTTACCTTTGAATTAAGAACTGAGACTCCATTCAAATCTCCTAGCCATGAGTCCAATCTCATCAAGATCTTCCTTATTCTCTTCACCTTTCAAGGCTAGCTCACGGCTTTTAGTTGTACTTTACTCTTTTGAGTCCACARACATCTCATGAGTCATTAGGGACCCAATGAGTTGTTCTATGGACAAGGTGGATAGATCCTAGGCCTCCTGAATTGCAGTCATCTTAGGCTGCCATTTACTTGTCAAACTTCTCAAGATTTTTCTAATCAAATCCTCACTAGTAAAGCTTTTTCTAAGAGATTTCAATTCATTAATAATTGACATAAAACGAGTAAACATATCTCTTATATTTTCATCTCGATTCATATCAAGGGTTTCATATTTAGACATTAACATATCCGCTTTAGATCTCCTGACTTCACTAGTGCCTTCTTAGGCTAATTGTARCACCCCAATGATTCTCCCTTTTTACATATGAAATACTAAGTTGAAAATACGGAGAACTATTGACATATTACCGGCACGTGTTAAAACGTTAAGGCTATAAACAATATTTTAAAGCGAAAAACCAAGAATAAGAAATAGTCCAACCAAAATATAAAACTTCAAAATTAAACTCATTAAAACTCAATAACCAAGTTGAACTTTAAGACGTCTTATTTGCAACCAAGAGGTAAACGATCCCTTTTGAAACATGCGGCATCGACAAAAACTCTCTTCAAAGTCTACTACGACGGTGTTGAAATAAACAACTGAAATTACCTAAGCAATTCTCCAGTCTCCAACAAACAAGGCTAGTCACCATACTGCATACCTGTGAAAAGTCTGCTCCTCGATAATTTCCAAATGAATAAGGATAATCCACAGGTCCCAAAAGAAGGAAAAGTGGAGATCACTCACACAAACCAAAACTTAGCAATGAGCAAAGCTGAGTACATAACACTCTTACGAAATGAGAAAACAAGCGAATCATCTCCCAAAAATTGACATATCAAGTTACAACTAAATACAAGAATTTCGTCTAAGGCCGACCGAAATATCAGACCAGGACATGAAAAAAATTTCGGTCAGTGATTGTGTACCTACGACGACAAGCAGCGAATTTGGTCGAGTGTAAACTTACCGACCGATTATCGGTCGGTATTACGCACGATTTTTTATTCGGTCGGTAATACTGCAGCGATAATTCGTCGGTAGTTACTAAATGTTTTCCCACCCAAACTTGCCCTCCATAGCATAAATTATGTACTTTTTTAATTTTTAAAAAAATATACCGAGTCAAATCGGTCGGGTACACGCATGCGACCGATTTTAAATCGGTCGGTTGTTACCGACGGAGTTGTATCGTGTCGGTGAAAAGGTTTTTGATTTTATTTCTAGATATAATAACGTCAAGATAGAATAAGTTTGTGATGGTAATTTTCATATATGAAATGTTTTGATGAGTGCTTGAAGATATTGAATATACCTTTATTGTGGGAGACTTAATCATTCTACTATACGGCCTTAACTTTGAAATGATATTGTTTAACTTACTATTTCTGAAATTTCTCAATGTGGCTGTACATCCTGAAGAACTATCTTAGTATACTAATTTAGTATCAAGTTGCGTGAAGATATAAAAGGCTTGTGTCATTAATGGAATGGGGCGTCGAACTTGGGGAAGAAAGTTTAATCAAGAATGAAATATGACTTGTTGCATTAACACTCCTTGGAGGGATTATAAGTGAGATTTTAGTTTTTAAACTGAAGAAACATGTATAATGAAAGCTTTCACATCTGAACCAAATATTTTGCGAATCATGTCTGATACAAAGATCTGTTGGTAATTTATTAAGTGTAAGAGTGAACATGATATACATACCAGGACAGCTGCTTGCTATTTGGATGAATGTGGGGTGCATCTTTCGTCTCTTGACTTCGGAATAGATTGAAGTGTGTGAGATTAGATGAATGATATTCATTGCAGATATTGGCTGCATTTTGGCGCAGGCTTTTGTAGCAATTATTCCTTTTTTTATTTTTTTATTTTTCTCCAGTCTGTTCCGAAGGTTTTGCCCTGTTCTTTTAATGCGGCAAAGCAAGCTCAAGCTTGGCTTCCTGACGTCTTGTTGATTGGCTAGCTTGTAAACGTCTTCCTCTAGTTTGGTCTTTGTAACAACTAGCCAACTACCGCTTTGTGTAGAGTATGGTTTATGGTGATGTTATGATTGTGTTGTCAATTTCCGGATTATGAAGTTCTATTTTCAGAAACACGATCTACAGTATAACTCGAAACTTGTTGGACTTGGCAGCATCATCTTTTGCATTCACAGGTGTTTATTATAATACTAAGCAGATAGTATTATAATACTAGTTTAATTTGATGAAAGCTTAGAAAAGTTGTCTGACAACTTTTTAGAGATTTTTTTTATCACATATCAAAGCAATTACGACCGATTTTCCGGTCCGTAAAGTCAAAAATGTACAAATACTTGACTTTTACCGACCGAACTCGCGGTAAGGGGCAAATTTTAAAATAAAAAAAATAACTTGGGCATGAATACGACCGAAAAATCGGTCGGTAAAAGGTAATTTTTTAATAAAAAAAATATGGAATGAATACCGCCAAAATAATCGTCGGTATATGACCGAGCTATTCGGTCGGTATTCTCTCTAGTTGTTTCTCCATTTTTTGCGAGGGACAAAGGGTTAACCGGACGATCCTTTGATCGGTCGTATACCGACCGAAAAATCGTCCGGTAGCCCTCTTTTCTCCTCAAAAACTGGTCGGATTTATATTGGGTCGGTGTGGTGGAATCAGTGCGGTAAATCGGTTCGGTAAAACTTACCGACGCGAATTCGGTCGTAAAACTTACCGGACCGAGGAACTTCGGTCCGGGTAATTTTCAATTACCTGCGAATGTGTTTCCAGACAGTCGCTTACCGACCATTTCGGTCGGTACCTGTTTGCCGACCGAAAATCGTCGGTTAAGGCAGATGGTCGGACAGCCGAAGCCAATTTTCTTGTTGTGTTACGACAACTGATAAGAAACAAGAGAAATCCCAACGGTGATGTTCTTAACCACTCAACCACATATTATATATACCATAGGACCAAAATAACGCAATACCCAAAAATCATCACCACACTTGCTAACCAGATTAGAACCTGAATAAAAAGTTTAACCAAGCTTTAACACATGACTCAAAATATAATTTGTTAATTATTTTCTAATTTGAGTTAAAGACAAGGTTGTCCATAACCCATGTTCCAATTTAGGAACATCAACCAGACACAAAGTACCACTTCCCATACTTTCCCGTYGAAAAGTATCAAAAACAAATGGCGAACGGGCGCGGCTCCGTCATCATAGCTAGTTGAGATCTTAACTAACCCCAAGTTGGATAAAATCCTTTATAAAATACCTGAAGAAGAACTCGTTGATCAAACGGCCCTCGGAAGGTCACGAATAAAATCGCAACCCCAACCCCTGATTGTCAATACTCCAGATATGCACAAATCTAGAGTTTTATTGCTCATTCATATTATTATTTAACTCTTAATTATTTATCAAATTCATAAAACTTCCAAATAAAACCATAAACCACATGTACCAATTTAAGCATATTCAATTCCTTCAATTAACAACCTATTGGACAAAACCAACTAACCTCGTCATGAAGTCTTAAATAATTCCCTTTACTCAATTCATACATCATGTCATGAACGAGTAATATAACACCTCATGGAGTAGCTTGTACACTGACTCCAATTAATTCATCCATATAGTAAAAATCACCTCATGGAGCAATTTATACATTGACTCCACTTAACTCATCCATATTTAAACCAGTTAATGAATGACAAAGGATTAATTAACTACTTCCATATCAATTCTCAAGAGTAATCCAATTTTAACATATTTAGCCAAGACGCGGTAAATAAATTACTCGTGTCTACCAAACAATTCCATGGGAGTTCTGCTACTCATGACACTAAGTTTTCAAGCATCATCAAGCATACACATTAAAAAAGGATTCCACAAGTAGTACATACCTTAAATAAACTAAGCGGTTAACCACTTTACTACTAAAAAAACACCTTCTAGGAAGTCTCCTCCTAGTCAAATTGCGAAACTTAAATCCATACACATGACACCTAATTTACAACAATACCAAATAGCTTAATAAGCCTCGACAAGTGATTCAAACAATATTTTGATTCCTCACTAAAATGCCCCATTCTATAGTATGAATGTTATACTATTGTCTCAACTTGAAAAACCATGAAAATCTAGTTTTTCGGAAGAAATTTAGCACTTCTAACTTGTTTGATAAATCTGAAAATTTTCCTTTTTACACAAAGCCATTGAGTAACTCAAAATATACATACACTAGTAGTACAATACAATAAATCATTGATTTTTAAGTGAAAACCCACTATTTTCATCACTAATAGCTTCAAAAATATTTGTATAAAATCTGAAAATAATTTTAACTTGCAAAAGAAAGTTCTAGACTTTTACATACTCATATAATAGTTCATAAACAAGTTTACCCTATTTAAAACATGATTTGAAACCATCAAAACTCCACAATCCATTTGATAATAAATTTGAATTTTACTTTCTACACTAAAAAATACAATTTTCAACTTTCCACAACTTTATATTTCTCAATACAATTGTTAATCACTTCCTAAATCATAAAACATGAAAAACCCCAATTAAAAACCCTAATTTTATAATTAAATAAATCTGAATTTTTTCCAATTGAAATCATCATCATAAAACCCATAACATTGCAATTCATAAAAGATTATACTCAAAATCATCCTTACTAACAATTTGATTATAAAAACTCAAAGTTTAAACATGGCTTAAGAAATGAATTAAAACAAGAGGAAGAAAGAAGAAAGCATGGGAGAAAAGAGGGGACCAACTGCAGGTAGTGGTTGGCCAGCGACGGTGGGCAGCAGCAGCACGGTAGTGGCGACAGTAGGAGCACGACACAGCAGCTGTGCAACGCAACAACGCAGAGCACTAACGGAGCTCTCAACTAGGGTTATTGGAAAAACTCCTAATCGAGGCTTATCAAATAAAATTTGTAAAACCAAAAYCACTAACTATACTAGTATAGTGACTAAGTAATGGGTCGAACCACAAGGAAGGAATCAAAAATAGTCCTCAAGTTTAAACTATCTAAATTGGTGAGAAAACAAACTTGAATTGAGAAAGTTTGGAAGCTAAGCTAATATTGAACTACAAACAAGACTTTKGAAATAATTARTGATAAAACACCTATGAGTTGCTAGTTGTGCCCATCTATATTAAGGAATTTGTGCCAATCAAAGTATCATCTCAAATCCAACAAAGGGGTAATTGAAATAAGTGTTTAACAATGTGGTTGAAATCATTTCACTAGTCATCCAACTCTCCCAATTCATGCTTAAAAACAAGTCCCCTCAAGTCCTCACAAGAATTGAATAAAAATGGATTAAACTAACACCCAAATCAATCCTCACAATCCCTTGCAAAGGATTGATTAAGGCACCTCTCACTCCAAAAACCTTGGGTGGCCAAATCCAAAGCAAACTAAGGTAGAGAAATCACAATTTATGGCAATAATGGTGGTTGGAATGAGTGTTTTTATATCATCTTGGCACTGAATAAGTTGTAGATTGGCTTTCTAGCACTTCTAAGCTACAAATCTACTCACAAACCATGATTAAAAGCAAGAAATCATCAAAAGTAAAGCAAGAAGACAAGGAAATAGCCATGAAAACTAGTAATTGCAAACAACAAAAATGGGTACTCAAGTAACAACACTATACTAAACCAAATTGAGCAAAACTACTACCAAAAACATCACAACAATAGTAGAAGCTAATAATCAACAAAAGAACTCAAAAACAAAAGCAACAATTAAACCCACAAAACTTAGAAATTCGAAATTTAGCAAAAACAAGAAGTAAACAACATTAAAACTGAAAACAAAAGCCTGACATGTAATTACCTTGAAATTCTAGATGGAAAGCATATAAAGATTGCTAAAATTGATTGAGAAATGAGTAATCTAGGGCGAAAATACCAAGAATTCRGAGCTCTCTCTCTCCTCTCTAATGGAAGAATGAAGAAGATGAAGTTGAAAGAAAACAAAATCTGAAATTGAAATCTAAAATTCTATTCTAAAAACACTACTTGTATGTTTCTCTCTCCTAAAACTATATATACAAAGCTCAATTACAATCTCATCAAAATTAGAAGTATGCCATTACTAATTATAACATGTGCCAAATACTCCTCCAAGTCAACTCAACGTTGGTCAAACGTCGAAAAAGTAAACGAAATGGAGATGACACGTAGGTGCGGGCCGACGTGCGGGCCACTTAGCTTGGGGATGCGTAGGCCAGGGATTGGGCCACCTCGAAGTGCGCATACGCTCCAAAAACCTTATGGAAATCAGAGGAAGAGGGTCTACAGGCGTGGGCCGATGCACGGCCCGCCTTGAAATGCGCGCCCGCTYGAAAAAGTTTCTGGAAATAAGAGGGGAGGCTAAAGGCGCGTGCCATTACGCACGGGCCATGCGCAAGCCGTACCCCCCACGCGCGGGCCGACGGGCGGGCCACAACTCGAAGTACGCCTCCGCTCAAAAACCTCTCTAGAAATCTAGGGCATTCTGCAGGCGCGTGCCATGCACGCACTGGCCACCTCGATGCRCGGGCCACCCTCTAGTTGAACTGCTCAACTTTGAACGGCCATAACTTCTTGCTCGATGATCGGATTGCAGCTTGTAACATACCGTTGGAAAGCTCTCGAAGTCTACTTTCCAATGCAAAAACGTCTCACCTGCAACTTTAAGGTGTGCAAAAAGATACTGCTCAAAGAAGGTGTTAGAGCAAGAGTTCAAGTGCCTTAAGGCGCAACTTAAGCAGCCACAACCAAGCCAATAAGTAGGAAGGCCTAAAACTAGCATGCGCACATCTAGGCAACTTCCAATCATTCACAAAACTTGCAATTGAGTGTACAAAAATAGAAAAGAAGAGAAAACTAGTGAAAAACCTATAAAAATCATTAAAAACAACAAAGCTTTGCAAAACTAAACAAAGTGGAAAACTAACCAAAAGGCTGGTGAAATGATATCGAAAACACACATATTGGCCAAAATAAAGAAGAATTAAGTGCCTAGATGTGACCATTTTTGGCACTAATCAACTCCCCCCCAACTAGGACCTTTGTGCGTCATCGAGCAAAGTAAAGCAAAGCAAAGCAAAAGAGAAGAAAGAAGAAAACTATACACTAACTCACTTTCGTAGGAATCACGGTCACTTTAAGCAACTAGTGACAAGCCCTTTAAACCCTCAAATCGCTAAGAAGGACGAGGAAGGTCTCGTGAGGGTTTCCAAAGAGAAGACCCACAACTTCATAACTAAGAAGAAATTAAGGCAAAGGTTTTCAAAAACACAACACAAACGGAAAAACAAAAACAAAAAGGAAAAGAAAAATGAAGATAGAAAAACAAAAAATGTGCCTTGGATTGGATTTCTTAGACTTTTGGGGATGCTAATAAGGAGAAAAAAATGTCCCCCCCAACTAGAAATCAAACAAGAGTCAAATAGATATCACAAAATGTATGCAACTTTCAAAGCTTGCAATAAATCAAGTCATTCTACTCTCTTCCTCTCTCCAAAGCGACCTCCCTTGGCTTTAAGTAAAACAAGCTCGATGACAACACATAGCTCAAAGAAAGAGCTCAAAGAATAGCATAGAGAGATTTTAAGAGTGACGTTTAAGCACATTGCACTAGACATCCAAAATGAAAAATTGTGACTCCCTCCGTCTTTTGTGACTCAACTCTCAAGGTCAAAGGACTTTCCGGGTTGTAATGTATGGGCTAAAGGTCGGGTGAGGATATAAATATTTAGCTTGTGATGGTGTACCTACACAAGTGAAGTCTACAAATATCAAACCAAACTTTGAGAATTGAGGTGCCCCAATTCACAACACTCACACACTCGGGAGGCAAGTTTATAACACACTTGCTTTCTCCCACACAAATCACCACACTTGAATTATTTTTCCCAATGTGCATATTTTTGGTTTTTTTCTGTTTTTTTTACATGCACTTGGGAATAGACTTTGCTATACTATTGCATTTCACTTACAACACTTCACTTGTCTTCTAAAGGTCAAAACATGTGAGAATTTGGCTAAGAGGTACGTAATGTGCCTAACAAAGAGGTGTCAAAGGTAAATGAAAACCCAAAATTTATTCTCAAATACGGATGTGGAAAAAGATATAAAAAGGTAAATGAAAAAGGGAAAAATAATTTGAACCCAAAACCCGAAATGAATGCCTTATCACTCCTCAAGTAGTTCGGTCTAGATATCGAAAAGTCACAAATAAATAGTCAAGGAAGGAGTCTAGTGCAAACACTCAAATTTTGTAGAATTTTGACTTGTATGTGCCTACTTGGCTCTAAAAGAATTCACACAACTCACAAGGTCTCAATGTACACACAAAAATCACAAAGCATGGCTTTCTATCATTCACCAAGCTACTCCCGACTTGGCTAGAAAGCTCACCACCGTGAAAGTATCTCATGGCTTGCTTGTTAAGCATGCCAATAAAAAGAATTCCTAGGAAGAGAGTTTCATGACTTGGATTTTGAAAAGAATAGTGATTTTGAAAAATTAGACCTTGCTAGACTTTTGGTTGGGAGGAAAATGAGTTTCTTAAAACTCAAATCCYATCCAATATCCAAATCCATTACACAAAATATAATTTACSACTTTTCCTTGAAAACCAAAAGGGAAGAAAAAATAAAAGGAAAGAAAAGAACGAAAAAGAAAAGAAAATCTTTTTGGGCTTTTTTGCATTTTTTGATTTTTAGTGATTCTTCCAACTTTGTACCTAAAAACTCAAAAGCAAACAACACATATATACAAGCACAACAATAAATAGGAAAATCCTAGGAAAGTAAAGAAAAACATGGAGATACGGTTTACACTACAATCCTTATCATCCCCTTATCAATTCCAAATCATCTTGACCGAAGTCAAGCACAGTACAAATAAACCTCAAGGGGAATCCAACAATCGCCGTGCAAATAAATAAAATAAAATCGCCGTAGGGACAACCCCTATGACGCCGCAAGCACATAATCCCAAATGATAGTATCTCCAAGAGTAAAARAAAAATCYTATAATCTAGCCACATAAATTACAATATAAAGAGGTGGAGTTAGAGGAAACTTACAAAGCCGCTTCCAAACCAATATAGGCACAAGATCCCAAAAACCGGGCTCACATCCAAGCTACGGCTCCAAAAGCAAAAACCAACTCCAAAGACAATAATACAAAACAAATATACAATATATACACAACCAAGCAACAAAAAGTGACGCATTTGTCGAACTCTCCCCCCCCCCCCCCCAAC
>SNQN01010408.1:0-22045 GCA_008642245.1 Bassia scoparia | reverse complement strand
GAAACTGTGTAAATGGTGCCTGCACCAGCCTCAGAGTACTAGTTCCCAAAGCTGCTCAGATGGCTTATGTCATGCATGTCCTGCAGGGTACCTCTTGTATTATTCCATTCAGCCTCCTGGATCTCCCTAACCCCCTATAAGCCAAGCTCCTCTTGGGGTTTTCTTCTCTTGGCATCATCTTCCTCATCACTGTCCAAGGATACCARATCATCAACTTTCCTCTTTCCTCTATCTCTAGCTTGGACCTGAGGATCCWGCAGAAATTGAGAAGACTGACCACTAAGGATGGGCCCATGGCCAGCAGGGATAAGCACAGACACTTCAATTCACCTCTTTGTACAACCCTACCACCCTGAATAGGGGATGGGCTCCTCCTAGGTGGAGGTGAAATGGTGTTCCTCGGTGCTCCAAAGTTTGGAACCCTAAGCCTGCTCCTTGTAAGTCTTGAGCCAYAACCATATGTGGTTCTGCCATCACTCCTTGAAGGAGTGGGATCTCTCGATCTCCTCCCACCTTATGGGGTGATAGGTGTCTCAGTCTCTCTGCTCTCCACTTCTGATGTCATATGAGAAGCACCAGCTGCCTGCAAGTTCTCCTGACCAGCTCCTGATGTACTGCTAGACATATTGGTTGTATGCTGATGAAAGCTCTCTTCTGTCCAAGGGTCTATGGGTTTGGTCCTCACAAACTGATCAAATACCTCCTGCTCAATCACAAAATTGTCCAAGGTTACAATTTGATCTCTCAACACCCCAGACTCTGAAGAGGTTGCTCTGATGTTTTCRAGTAGGAGTTCTTCTGAGATTCAACATTGACGAGTCAAGCTTCCCATGAGTTTCAGCTACGAACACAGCAAAGTGCAACATGGTTAGTTCCCAGAATTAAATCATCTAAAGCATAGAAATGTAAAGGTGCACTCAAAGAACRAAATGGTTAGTTAGACATCAATRAAAGGAACTTACTTCTGGAAATTCTTCTGCATAAACCACCAGCAGCCAAGTACAACTCAACCTTCAGAAGGTCAAAATGGGGTAGCCAGTTCTTGGGTGTGGGACTTTTTCGCTTTGTTGTGGCACCATAGTCTTGAAACCACTGGAAAGTGGGAATCTATTGTCAGGTTTTTTAGTCTCCTTCTCTATTGTCAGGTTTTTTGGGGACAAGGTTTTCCTCTCCAGGGCTTTGTTCTTGGTAAATTCAGTTCTGGCCTGGTACAAGTAGGGATGCCTCTCATGCAAGGGAACCCTGAGCCATAGCCACTGCTATATCCATTTCTTCATGCCCCCCACCAGTGCATAGGAGGTGGCATAAGGTTTCATTACCACCCTTGCCAACCTCAAGGGAGTGCCAGCCAGTCTTGATCTGTGTTCCCCTATATGCCTTCAACCAAAAAAGGGTTCTAAACACTTTAATGGACATCTCCAACTCCAAGAAAGTATAAACCCAAATAAAGCTCACAATCCTCTGCACTATACTTAGAGCTAGATGGGACAAACCGGTACCCCGCAAGTCAAGTAGTTCAACTATAAAAGGGTGAAGGGAAAATCTGATGCCAAGCTCCAGGTGTGTTGTATAAACTGGGATCCTAAACCTGGGTAAAGAGCAAGATTTTTCTTAACGATTAGGCACCTCCCACCAATAACCAAAATTGGATACAAATCCATACAACACACCTGCCCTAATGTCATATCTCCTATTTTAGGCCCTCTGAAGAAATTGAATGTCCAAGGCAGTATTGGCAGGACCATCACTCTCCTTTACATCAGCCCACCTAAGTGATGTCCAATAGTGGTTATCTAGGTCAAAAAATCTAGTGCTTCTAAAATTCGACCTCTCATCCCTAGGAGCCTTGGCTCTAGCCTTGACCATCTATCCATGGAAGGACTAGCCTGCTCATCCTCCTGGATGATCAAAACCATACACCTGTCCATCTCCTCCTTAAGACCATTTGAAATGGTCCACCAAACTTCCTCCTCTTGTAACCTAAGAGCAGTACTAACATCACCTGTTGTACTTGCTCCTCTAGTGAACGAAGGAATGTTACTGTTACTAGGCGTGGCTGGAAGGGGTTTAGAAAGGCTGGGCCTAGAGGTGACACTCTGAGTCCTCCTAATTCATGGTTGGGAGTCATCACTCAACTCATCATCGATCATTATAGGTGAATTTTCAAACCTATTTTGCGAATCGCTAAATTCCTCAGGCATTCCACAAAATCGGACATAAACAAAGGAAAACGAAAGGAAAACAAGGAAAAATCACAAGCCATTCGAATCAAAATCACAAAAACAACTTCAAAAGGTAAGCATGCAAAGTTAAATTCAAGCAAGAATGGGGAGTTACCTGTTTGATTGAAGAAAACAATCACTGGTTTCAACTTAGGGCAAAGCTCGTTTCCTCCAAAATCTTCTTGTTACAAACAAAGCTTGAATTACCAGGATGCAAGTTGAAACTGAAATTCGGTTTCCTTCAAAGTGAAGCTCGAAAATGCTGAGGGGAATGGTGAAGTTTTCTGATTTTACTGCCTTCTCTTTCTCTCTCAAATGTGATGTTTGAAGTTTTAATTAGTAAAAGTAAATTGAGAAGTGATCTGCCATAAACAAAAGAGTGCAACTGCCATTAATCTACCAACCACAGTAATAACGGCTGGTTAGTGGGGCAGTAACCATTACATAGCAGTAAATGACGAAATAATTGCTAAAGTCAATAACTTCTCATTACTCGAGGCATACCTGGTCACTAGGGTAACTATATGGCCTTGGAGAAGTTGTCAAAGATACCAGGGGAAAACCTGGTACCCTGGTAAAATCCTCTGGACTTAACCAGATCTGGGGGGCTAGTTGTTGGTATATATTAGTCCACCAGGCCTAATATAACGAAGGCCAATAAAGCAAAACGCACTAGGCTAATGAGAATAAGTAATGAGGGCCCAAAGTATAGTCAAAGCCGTTGACCACCTGGTCAAAAGGTACCTCATGAGCATCACACTTACCAGAGCCAAATGCATAACACTTGTCACTAAAGAGTTGAGTACCACATGTCCCATGTAGTGGTATATAAGGTAACACAAGGCTGTCCAGGCCTGGTAAGTTCATATCAACACTTACAACCTAATTCGCTCTCTAGAATGTTACCTACTACTTGGTATAAACACTAACACCTCCATCGAAGGAGCGATTCCTGGGTTGTCCCAGGGTAGTCTTCTTTCGGTTTTGTAGGTAACTGGATTGTGCCTTTGGATCAACACCACCAGCACCGGCCCATTGACATCTATCACTGACATCTACCACGTCAGCAGAACCATTTATTGTACAAGCATATTATACAGTTCCTAATCATGAGAAGATAACTAACTTAAGATGATAATTGACTTAACTCTGGAATAACGCTTCTTCTACTTCGACGAAATATGGCCTTCATATATACCAAGTTACCAACCAAACAGTGTTTACGTCGTCACACTCATAGATCACAATTGACAATTCTTCTCCAAGTCATGAAAGTAGGTCCAATCCAAGAATCTGCACAATCCAAATAGTACTTCTCAGAAGGAGTCTTTGTTTTCTGGTGTTAAACAATAGGAGTTCATGATATGAGTGAGCAAATGGTTGAAGTACTTTCGTCATCACTCATCATTATTTCTGTCTTACATGAATATGATGAGTCGCAGTCACAAACTGTCATTTCATTATTATCAGTTTTTTTTTATCAGCAAAGTCGGAAGTATCCTTGCTGAATGAATAACACCAACAAAAACATGATAAGTCGTCGAACTGTTCAAAGACATGACTAACATGATGGTGGTTCTTCACTCGATCTCTTCCATGATTAAGATTTGATTGTGTGTTGGAAAATGTGGAAGTGTGGTCGACTTATATTCGTTTACATACGGATCATTTTACTATGATCCATTGAGAATGCACTACCACAAACAAATATAGGGGATCAATCATACAGCAACACATGTCCAACAAACTCAACATTTGACTTTCGTTTTGGTAGTTTTTGTATTCTTTCCTATTTTATTATATTCCTTTCCCTTTTTAAATTTTCTTAATTTGTTTTATGTATTTTACAAAATGATTTTATAAAAGAAAATAAATTTCGAAAAAATCATAAAATAATTCTCGAAATATTATTTCGAAATATAATAAATTTAAAACAAAAAACATTATATTTTCCAAAATAATTATTTTCAAAATTTAAAAAAGTTCATGGATTACTCCCATTGAAGCATGTTATTTATTCTATTGAAGATCCTCCATGAGAGTCTTTCAACAAACCTTAGGCATGCATGGTATTGGATAGTGTCATCGTTATGTGGCATCGGATTGTAGTACCACATTTTTCTTGATTATTTGGGAATTTTTCCAATTCTTTTTATCATCGTCTACACCATTATCGTCGGTCAATGGCTATCAAGGAGTTTTAACTTTAGTTATCTCATGAAGAAGATTTGACCAAATAATAACCAATATGTCATGTAGCGGTTGACGTTATTACTGCCTTTTAGCCTTTTAGGTCATGACCATCAATGTTTCTGGTGTTTGCTTCAATTGCTATTACAATCAATGCCTTTATGTTTATTGCCAAAGCTTTGTGCGGTCATAACCAGTCGTCAATAACTTTGCAACGCAAACGGTTCAAGTGCTAATCTAGTCTTTTTTTAGGCTAGCTTCATTACAGGATTAAGTAAAGTTTCCCTTATCATTGGAATAATATATTTTTATAATTTTTAAGTAATTTCAAGTCATACTCAACTATTCCAAAACAATGGTAATTTAATTTAAGTAATTTTCAAATAAATTTTCTTACCTTAATTTTAGCCTTATTTTTCAGAGATATTTTGGAGGGAAATAAACATAATCATATGGAAAGGTCATATTTTTTATATTTATTTCTCACTTTCCTTATTTGATTATTACAAGAATATTTAGGTTGTTTAATAATAGGAAATTTTGACAGAAGATGATATTGGTGAGTAGATCATGGGAGTTAAAGGGGATTTTTCACTAGCCAATGAAAACTTAAATTTGTTTTGTTATATAGTTAGGTAGGTTATGTGCACTACATATATTGGCAAAGACCAAAATACCTTCTTATTGGTCATGACCTAACAACGAATTTGACGTGAACCCCTAAAGGCATATATAGCGGTTGCCTTCAACCTCCGTCTTAATTTTCCTTGGTGTATATGAGATCAAACTCCATTAACGTCGACGACCGAGGACATAGGTGATAAGGCGATGATAATAATCGAAAATTTCCCAAGAAAAACCAGAAAATACCACTCACACACACACACACACACACACACACACACACACACACACACACACACACACACACACACACACACACACACACACACACACACACACACACACACACACACACACACACACACACACACACACACACACACACACACACACACACACACACACACACACACACACACACACACACACACACACACACACACACACACACACACACACCTTCATGCTTTGTTCTACATTTTCATTGGATCATTGACATATGATTTGATACCAATGATGTTCAACACAAGCATCAATGGCGCACTGAAAAATGGACTTCCGTTCAACACAAGAGTCATTGTTCTTCAAATCTGAATTTCTAGAGTGTTGTTTTAAGAAAATTAGAATTGCTTATTTTTTGGAAGAAAAATTTTGTATTTTTAATTTTCTAAAAAAATGATTTTTTGATTTTTATACTTAAATTATAAAAATTATTAAAAAACGTAATTTAATTTCCAAATTTATGAAATTATAAAGAAAATTGGATAATTTAATTAATTATTAAAGATATTAGAAATCAATAAAAATAAAACATTTCCATAAAAGAGAAGTTTCCAAAACCGCCTAAGTCAGTAGTTGACTTCGCTGGACACTTGTTGCTACATGATTTGTTCCTTATTGTTAATTGTGGTAGTCCATTCTCAAAAAATCACATTAAAATTTTCAGATTACATACACAGATGAGTGATTATTACATTAATATAAAGGGATCGGATATGGTAATTTTGTGCATCTCCAAACTATTTATGCATAATATAAGAAGAATCTAAATCTCCTTGTTTTCGCCCAATGCCGCATATGGCCTGTTCTTTTCAACTTATTTTCGATACTTATTGAATAAGACACGATAATATAAGTTCAGATAAATTTAGTTAAGTTCAGATAAATTTAGATAAGTACTAATAAGTATATTCATTACATTTTTTTTCTCACAAAATAAGTTCAAATAACTATCAATAAATTCAGTTAAGTATCAATAAAACATAAATTCAAATAAATAAACATAAATTGAAAAGAACACATAGAGTGGGCGGCCCGTATCACAGGAAATTACAAAATATCCCTTCCTCCTTTGAAATGGGTTTGATGTGCAGTGAAAGGGTTCATGTTTGGATATATACTTACCAACTTGTCATCGAAATATTCCTCACCAGCATGCTTAACCATGAGTCCATGACCAAATAAATAGATTATAATCATGATATTTTTTTCCCCCTTAATTATAACCAAAATTCACCAATGGTTGGAAAACCAACTATTTAATGAAACGAGTCATTGTCCAGCCAAACTATAGCAAGGGGAACTTTTTTAACTTCTTTTAAAAAGTAGTTATTACTTTATTTTACTTTGTTTATGATGAGATTATTTTTGGAAAATTTATAAATTACCACCTCTCAAATCCTCTAAAATTGATTGGAAAAATTCACAAGAATAATCCCACCTTTTGGTGGTAGTCCCTCAATAA
The DNA here is from genome assembly GCA_008642245.1 of Bassia scoparia. Lineage (NCBI taxonomy): Eukaryota > Viridiplantae > Streptophyta > Magnoliopsida > Caryophyllales > Amaranthaceae > Bassia > Bassia scoparia. The sequence continues at coordinate 15,265 of SNQN01010408.1, read as the reverse complement.
TCCGAGCTATAACAAATTTCAAAATAATCCCACTTTCACCCATCATCTTCCCATATTGCATTTAGTGAAAATTTTACCTGCTACTCTAGGTTTCCTAGCAGGTCATTAAGTTTTCTTTTTTTTTTAATCAAATATTTAACCATCAACAAAACCAACAGCCACCACCCATCACCTTCTTCACACTAGCCATTCACCACCGCCGCCGCCGTCGCCGCCATCACCCTCATCCACTAGCCACGAACATCCCTCGCAGCCACCATCCCTCTCTTCCTCCTTCGAACCCAACTCCAAATCGTCGCGAAGGGGCCTGCCGTGTGGGTCGACGACACGTGTCCTCAGATCAACCGACATGGGGCGCAGCATCGTGAGTTGGTGCTTCGACTCTTGAAGCTTCCGGGCGTGGTTGGTTTAGTATTTGTCGGAGTGGCACCAGAGCCCGACGAAGGTGATGTGGGGGTCCACGAGGATGCGGCGGAGGATGCAGGGGGAGGAGAGAGAGTTGTGGAGGTGGAAGATGAGGCAGCGGCGGCCAATGCAGAGCTGGATGGTGGATGCGGGGTTGTTGTGTGGGGTCCACTGGACGCCGAGGCCCACCACGAGGCGGTGGCGACAGTGGCGGTACTGGTGGAGGGTGTAGTAGATCCAGTCGCGTGCGACGCTGGGGTGGGAGGTGACGGTGGTGGACAGGGTATGGCTTACGGCGGCGTTGGAGAGGGTGATGGTGAAGTGGCGGAGTTTGTGTGATCCTGCTGGGTAGGTTGTTTGGATGAAAGGTGAGAGATGATGAGAGGGATGGGTGAGAGATAAAGAGATCAGAAAATTAAAAAAAATAGAAAAATTTACCTGTTAATCAAGTTGTAGGTAAATGGGATCGTTTTGAGCAGATGGAGATAAAAGATGGGATTATTTTGGAATTTGTTATAGCTCAGATTATTGAGGGAATATCACCAAAAGGTGGGATTATTCATGTGAATTTTTCCAAATTGATTTTATCACCCTTTTGTTCCAGCCCAATAAGATTTGAGCCCAGCCCAATGCATAAGATAGGCCCGGATAATGAAAAGCACGAATATTTACGAGATGATCATTATGATGGTCCGTTGACCGGTCAATGGTCTTGTAACAGAATTCTGTTACAGATATTTCTGAAAACTTCTAATATTTCAAGAATCCCTCAATTTCAATTACTTGCAAAACTACACCTATATTTTCCTATAATTAGGGGATAAGTCCCATTATTCAGGACTAATGACATTCTTCTTACAAAAACCCATACTTTACTTCCTCTCTCTAAGTTTCTTTCTCCTATTCTTTCTCTTTATCTTGAACTTGTGTCGACATAGGCATCGGAGGTGGTCTCTAGGGTATAAACCCCTAGGCCCTCTGATGCTGTTTTTCTCTCTCCTAAAATAATCTCCAGCGTAGTTTCCGACGAGTTTTCCGACGAAGTTCACGTCAACGACCCATTCTCCAATGATTCAATTTTTGTCCTCCTACTTTTGGAGTCTAGGAATTTCTTTCCTGGAATAGTTGGAGCCATTTGTGGGGACTACAAAAAAAGAAGTCGAAAAGATGGCTAGACCGAGTCGAAGCCGACGAAACGCCAATCAAGATTCGCCCCCAACCTTAGAAGCCAATGTAAGTAACGTTGTTGTGGACGCCCAATCTTAACATGAAGAAATGCCTCAAGTAATGCAAGGAGACACAAGGAGAGATTTGAAGGAACTTGTTTAAAATTTCAATCATACGTTCCAAGAATCGATCATTTGGCTTGACGCACATTTTGCAAAACTTCAACACCCAATGCCTCTTCCAAATCCTTTTCTTAACCCTGTGCCGCACTACTACAAAAATAAAATAAGAGACCAGTTGAAAACCCCCAAAGAGACCTCCAAACAACCGGTCTATGCCTGGGAGGTCTCTTTGGGTAAGAAACCGGTTTATTTTGGGCGTCTCTTAAGTTAATATAAGTGATGACCGGTTGGCCTAATTAACCGGTCTCTTTGGCTTAAATATAAGAGACCGTTTCTGACAGAGCACCGGTCTCTTAAGTTGGTCAAAGAGACCGGTGTTGTGTGAGGCCCGATCTCTTAACTATTTTTTGTATTAATTATTTTAAAGCTAAAGAGACCAGTTTTATGTCAGCACCGGTCTCTTATGTAATTTTTTTTAAAAAAAATTGACCTGTAGTATTCTACACACTCCATATATATATATGGATATGGTACCTGTCTGCTTCTTCAACCACGAAGATCAGATCAAGTACCTGATGTAATAATGCTCAATTTTCCCAACTCCATTTTTATTTGCAAAAATAAAATCAAACCACATTAATTTCACAAAAACACTTTCATTAATTAACTAGCAAAGTAAACGCCAAAGCTTACAAATATATATAGAATTGTTTTCTAGTTAAGCTTACAAAAACCAATTAGGTCAGTATCTTACATCACCTAATTTCACCCAAAAATATATATATATATAATTGTTTTCACTTAAGACAAAAAACTTATGTTTTTTTCCCTCCAACTTATAAACTAAACAAGTAACATACGCTTGATTTCTTCCTCGTTTTTGTCAACTTCTTTGTTCTTCAATACGTATGTCACCCAATCTTGTCTGATCTCATCAATTGCCTTTTGAGAGAAAGTGGATTCACCGTTGAAATACTACAATAAGGACATTAAAAATAAATTATAATTAGTACCAAGATACAAAAATAAAAATAACAATTAGTACCATAATACAAAACAGTAAAATGACAAATATTTTAACTTCTTTGTTCCTAAAAAAATGTGAAGCAAGGCAGGTGCAGTACCACAGTAGCACGCAACATCCATATGTCCTCGGGGTTCTATGCAGGCCTGCACTATTTTTCAAAGGCAGATGAGACCTGAAATCAGGCCTGATAAAGGGGAAAGTGATACAACAGTGGGAGGGGAGCAACAAGTTAAGTCAGAACCATCTATCTTACTCCTATGTATGATCATTAAGCTAACATCCTAAGGCAATATTCAATTGAATGGATATTCCTTTTCAAAACAACAATAAGATCTGTTAACATGTACACAAACAGAAAAGCAGCTTTTACCAGCTGCCAGATACCCAAAATTCCAGCAATAATTATCACTCAAATCATGCAGGTGACTTGCTAGATTATGGAAGAATGGAGGAATACAGTTTACATAAAGTTGAGATCCATTTACGCATCAACATTATTACAACGAAATGATATGATACTTTACAATAGAGATAACAGATAAATTAAACTGCAGGACCAACAAGTGCGTGCAATGACAGGAAAAAATATGCCATGCGTGTACTAAATAGAAAACATTAACTCATCCAACCATCTCACATACCTGTCAACCAAATGCTACAACATGATAACTACAAATGAGATGAGAAGGATGCCTTCCACATATATCTCAAGACATTAGGCCAAAAATGAGATGGGCAAAAAAGAAACAAGTCACGAATAAATAACATACATTGATAGCAAAATTCAGGAACTAAACAAGGTTTCATAACATAAGTCAACAACTAAAACAAATTTCAATCACAAAAAAGATGCAAATAAAGATGGCAGATTTCCAACAATACTTGAAAATTTTTGGAATGGCAAAGAAATTTCCGAGACGTGCAAAATCCAAGAAACAAAAATATTGAAGCTGTTCTTCAAAGGTGAGAATGCAGAACAGGTCACATGTTCTGGCAGCCAGTTTCAACTGAAAATAGCACTTAAACAACAACATCGACAATGTGTCGAGGCCAAGGGCTCATATAAACAGCAGGTCACATATTTGACTCTCATACATTGCAGATTTGGCATAGTTATACGCTCGTATAAACTAGACTATTTTAGCCTAACTGTGCAAGAAAGTATTTGATATTTATTTATATTCTAGTCAGCCTGTGTGATGAAGCTCTTCAAAGTTTTGGCATTCGATATTATCTTTTGACCTCAAGAACTAAGTTGGTGCTTATACATCAAGGTCACTCACATATATATATATATATATATATATATATATATATATATATATATATATATATATATATATATGTTGTTGGAACTTTTAGGATTTGACATAAATGAACTGCTACAAGCAGCTCAGATACGTTGGCTGAAACCTGCGGAAGTGCTTTCCATTTTACAAAATCATGCCAATTATCAGATAACCCAAGAGACTCCTCAAAAACTACCTACTAAACACTACTACAATTGTCAACATGACAAATAACATCTTATATATTACGTATGTTTTTTATTTAGTTATTATATAGTCACATATGCCAAATTATATATTACGTAAGTTCAATTGAATGGATATTACCTTCTCGGGAACCAATGGTCGTCTATTGGCAATAGTGTCTTGCATGTAGCGACAAACATAATATCCGCAATCTACGGATTCCGGAGCTTGACGAGGAAACTTTAACATACATCCAAATGGAACGAATTTGTTGGTCTTACACTTAGAACATTACCAAAGAATACTTCTTGTACAATCGACGGATCCACTTTTGCTCTTCTACAAGCACCTACATAATAATTGTGCATCACATCAACGTCATAGACAACATATAAGGCTAAAAATATCGAAGATCATAACAAAGCAACGAATTTGTTGGTCTTACACTCAATTTCTATGGCCCCAAGCTTGGTTGCGGATAGAGTTGACAAGGAACCAAGAAGCCCACCCATAGGCGTACGTGCAACACCAACGATACAAACATCTGTTTTCATACATCCAAAAGTAGATTTTTTCTTAGAAATCTAACAATTTCAACTTTCAAGCTGACCTTCTCGTAGTACTAAAATAGCTTAGCTAGTAATCATGTATAATTGTTGATATGAATACATCTTAATCTTGATTTCAACTTATTCAACCATTACACATCATCCCAGAAATATTGCATATCAAAATAAGTATTGTGCAAGAGATTTCTAACTCCTTTTTCACCTAAAGTAGCATCATCTACAAAGTCAAACCTTAAATAATGATGTGTATACAACAGATATACCCCTTCTTCACCACCCCAGAACTCGCACGGTTTGAATATAACTCCCCCCACTCTGCAATTTTTAATATAAGATAAAAGCAAAAAAAAAAACAAATCACTAAGTAGCTCAATAATCAAATCTATAATATCATGATAGTGAAATCCCTAATCTAAATATTAAAAAAAACATATTAAAAAAAAAGAAGTAAAATCAAACAATTTCCAACAAAAATGAATAAAATTCCTAAATCCCTCAAAATTGAAATTGTAAAAACACACCTCGGGGTTTTATTGATTGATACTGCAATTCCGAAGTCTGATCCATCTCCAATCTGCAAAAGTCGACAAATTTCTGAGTTTAAGTGAAATTTGATCACATTTCTTGTGCAGCATATTAACAAGTAATGCAAGAATTAAATTTGATAATCAATCAGATGAAAGAAAAGCAGCTAAGAAAGAGAAATTTAAGTGAAATTTACATACAATAGCACAAAAATCTTTAGAAAATAACTTTTTTTAGAAATTAAATTGAGCTAGAAAATAAATTGCAACAAAAAAAAAGGTGGGAACTTTATAAAAGATGGTTGCTGTAAAAACAGCAAAAATTCATAAAAATGAAAAGAATCTCAACCAGAAATCAAAACCGAAATTCTGTTGAATTTCAACCTGAAATTCGAACTAAATTTCAATGGAGTTTCGACAAAAAAAACAAAAATTAAAATCGTTGAAGCTTAGTTGGATTTCGAAGCAATTGCATGTTATGAAATTCAAAGCAAATAGGATCAGTTATTTAGCAGGTTTAACATAAATTGAAAATCGCTAAATTGTGGGATAATTCTTACCAATTTGAGTCACTCGAACTCAATTGCTTGAAGCGAAGAACAATGGCGACGATGAATGTTGGTGTTGAACGGAGGTGATGAATGGAGATGATGAAAGTCGAAGGAAGAATGGTGGTGACGAATTGATTGGCTTGAATGGAGGGAACGATCGTAGTGGTGATGAATGGTGGTGACGAATAATTGATTGGCTTGAATGGAGCAACAGAGCCGAGAGAGAATAAGGGGGTTAGGGTTTAGTGACTTAGTGTATGAGAGAGAATAAGAACTCACTAGAATATATCACGATCGAGTATATTTTTATTAAAATATTAAATAAACATCTAAGAGACCGGTGTCCCTAAAATACCGGTCTCTTTACCAAAACTGTGGATCATCGGTCTCTTAATCTAAGAGACCGGTTATTAGGTACCACCGGTCTCTTAGTTATGGTCTTTTATGCGAATTTTGTAGTAGTGTCGCCTGCTCGGTATGGGTAGCCTGCAAAACAACGCACCCTAACCTATTGGCAATGAGCCTTGGAGAAGTGATAGACAAGGTATACAGAGACTTTATGGCTCTTATAACTTTTCCAACAGGTCCGACGGATTTGCATGACACTCTCGTAATTCTCCTCCTTAAAGCCTAAGGGTTCCTAATCGACACAAATTAAGAATAATAGAGGCACGACGTTCTCTGCCAGTTCACTACACAAGAGAGATAATTAACTCTTCTCGAGACGTATCTAAGCACATAGTGGCGTCCAAAATCTAAAGGGTGCATGTAAGGTTTATCCCTCTTTAAGGAGTTGACCTCAACTTCAGTGTCATGGAATTGAGCCATAGAATTTGCATGTGAATTCGCCCGAAATGTTAGTGCCAAAGAATGGCCCAAAATTAGGTTCAGTAACCTGATCGTGGGTTCGAGGACATGGTACGAAGTAGATTTTTKATCCAATCCGCTCGCAAGTAGCGGCCACTACTCGTTCTCATTGTAGTTCCACAAATCATAATTATTGAATTCAAAGAGCCTATTGATTTGACCATTAAACGCGCATTAACCTAATATCACTACAAAAGTGGATTTCTATTATACATGCATTGCTATCTAACTAAATAATCTTGACCACTTCATATTAATCAAACTAGTTTTTATGTGCACGCGATGCGTGCTAGATCTGTGCAACTTGCATTTCATTATAAATTATTATAATTGTATATACTCCATATCATATTGCAATGTTTATATACCTAATAATTAGCAACAATACAATTAATCTTAAATGTATTATTTTGTAAATAAATACGATTTGAAATCAAAATAATTAGACATATGTTTCGATTCGATTTGGGATATATTTATAATTAATGCAATTTTCATTTTTAATTCATATAAACAAAGGTAATTTAGGCATATCAATTCATATTTATAAAAAAAAACTTCATTAAGGTATAATGGTCTTTTAAGAAAGGGGACACCATTTTCCTCCCCCCTCCTTATGTATAAGAGATTAATATAATGCCTAAATCCGTTCGTCCATAATTAATCTAAATTCTCTAGTAGAAAAACTTCATTTGCTGCGGTTAATTAGGGCTTATTTTGTTGCGGTTATGGCTAAAACCGCATCAAAAAATAGTATTTATTCGCTAAAAACCGCAGCAAATATTCTATATATTTTTTTAAAAAAATCCAATATATAGACAGCCCATATATATATATATATATTATATATATATATATTATATATATATATATATAATATACATATATATATACGAGACTGTCATATATTGCAATTTTATACATATATACATGTTATCGTCTATTATATCATTATTTGATTGAGAAATGTAAAAAAACAAATAAAATATATATATTGTTAAGTAAATAATTAAAGTATATTACAATTAAATATTCCAATTAATATAAACCAGTAATTATGTGAAAACTAAAAATACAGCGATTAATCACATGTCATATGACAGATGTATCACAGATTACTTGGAGTTGCACCACAAATTTACCTGTTAAGGCAATCAATAACGAGGTTGTGGTAATTATACAGCCCCCACATTAGTGGTGTTACACTAGAAAATAATCTAAACAATTCATTGAAATACTTGTATAATGTTTAAATATTTGAAACTCCACTTATTTTCAAAGCATATCAAAATATTTGACAATAGTATAGCATCTGAAAAACTGTACCTGAATAGCTATCTAGACCTTGAAAATCTCTATTATATAAGTGAAGGGGGGAGAAGATGGTGTCCCTTCAAAATACAATCATACCATACCCTTAATGAATTAAATGTCTCTTTTATAAAAACTAAAATTAAAATTAAATTAAAGGTCCATTGCCATATAAATGCAATTTCAATCTGGATTGCTAAAACGAAGTCACTTTTACTGATATCAAAGTCCACATTTCATTGAACTTCCGAAGCCGCCCTTCCACTACTCACTCTCTAATGTTAGTCTGGCGGCTTGAATCTATTGTATGTCGTACTCCACTTCGTATAACTTTGTACGGGGTCTCGCTGGCCTAGGCGTCGGGCCCTTGGCAGCACGCCTGGGCCAGGCGCAACCACCATGGGCCCGACGCCTAGCCAGGCGTTGGGTTGTTTCATATATTTTTTTTTTTTTTTTGGCTTTGATAAGGATTGGACGCCTGACCTGGCTGACGCGGCATGGTCTGGCGCCTAGCCTAGGCGTCAACACATGTGTTGACGCCTAGGCTAGGCGCAGGACCATGCCGCGTCGCCATGGTCAGGCGTCCAAGTCCTTAAAAAATGCGAATTTTTTTTTTAATTTGATGTTGCCTGGTGGTTGAGGTGAGGTGGTTTGTAGGCGTGGGGTGGGGTGGTGGGGTGGTGCAGGCGTGACGTAGGGTCAAGACGATGGTTGCAAGGTGGCTTGGTGGTGGTGTATATGTTGGGGCAAGGGTAATATAGAAGTTTACACGAAAGGTGACTTTGATTCTAGTAAAAGTGACTTCGAATAGTAATCCCCTTTTCTAATTCTCGACATGTTAGAAATAAATTGTGCGTGAAAAATTGAATAAAAATTATTTGGACAATGTAACTTAATTAATAGAGGGAAAACGAAAAATTAACATGAATTTTACTAATACTTAATATATTAACCTAACTATAGTTGATTATATTATCAATTAGTATCGTACTTCTTTATGTTAATCAAACTTTTCTACGGAGTACTTTAACAAAACTATACATAATTTTTTTCCCACTTTATTTAAACACAAGTTTCCTCCGTTTTTATATATCTATCTTTAATAATATATTTGAAAATTTATTTACAAACAACTACAAAACACAACATAGATTAAAGATGTAATAACAATTAAATTAAATTTAGTACTAATGTTTGTAACACGAACAAATAACTAATGGATGTTTACAAATACGTTAGTTTGACATGCACGCATAGCGTGCAAAAAATACTAGTAAGAAATATGTTAACACTCTTAGAAAAATAATGTATACCGCTAAGGCTAAACAAAACAAAGAAAAAACTACTACAAATAAACATCCCCCACAGTTCATTGAATATGTTCAGAGTGATTTCACTAGTAGAAAAACATCATATATGCGGCTCATTTGCTCCGGTTATATAAAAATCGCAGCAAATAACAGTTATTTGTTGCGGTTTTTATAACAACCACAAAAATAAATGTTATTTGCTGTGGTTTATAAACAACCGCAACAAATAAAGCCTTCTTAGCACGAAAATTGGAATAGATTAATGTTGCGGTGTTGCTAAACCGCATCATATACTTTGTATTAAAAGAACAAAAATATAACATTAAGAAAATTAAACAAAACATTACGGCACCACTCTCACCCCTCACGAAACACCCAAAACCTCTCACCAACCCCGATCTTAAACACCCAAACCCTCGATCTCAAACCCTCGATCTGAAAGCTCGCTCCCGGTGCCACCTCGGGAGGTTCGTGATCTGGACCCAAGCGCACCTTCGGAAGCTGGACTCGATCTACGGCTCGTTGATAGTTTCGGAGAAGAAGCGCAACTACTGTTGCCTGGGGCTATGATGTTGAATGCTGATTGGCGAGGATCATTAACTCTAATGAGATTCAGTCTGTGGTGAGGCCGATTAAGAAGACTATGTTCGTGCTCCGATGAAGAAGAATCCTTTGAAGAATTTGAATGTGAGTTAAAGTTGAACCCTATGCCAAGAGCGCTAAGAGGATGGCAATTTGGCTGAGGAACAAAGGACTGATGCTAAGGAGAACAGCTGCACAAGAAGAGGAAGTCCTCCAAGGTACTATTATCATCCTCTCTTTAATAAACTATTGTATTCTATTCGATTCTTTCTTTTTTATTTATATTGAATATGTGTGTTTTGGTGTGTAATTTGTAATGTGTTATTGTTATCATGTAAATTTGTTAAATTGTTTTGGAAATTAGGGTTATGAATATTGTTTACTCACCCTTGATTTTATTAGGTTTAAATGATTGCATTCACTTAGCTTATGCTTTGTTTGCTATTCTAAATATTGATTTTTCAATCGATTTGTGTCAATTTTTTCAAATTAAGTTGTTTTTTCAAGAATGTGAGTCTTCTGAGCTTATGTTTTGTATGTATGCTTTCGATTAGCACCTGATAGTTATTTCATTCATTTCAATTCTGTGTTCATTGTCTTGATTGTGTAATGTTACCTGTTGTTCTCTCTTGCTCAAAATTTGTGCTTAGGTGGTCTTTAAGTTTATAATGCCAGCCTAAGTTTTCGTATTTGTCCAGTCCTCGTTTTCGTTCGATTGACTTTGATAATTTCGTTTATGCTAAGACTGATGTTTGTTGATGGCACTGTAATCTCGATGTGCTTTACAACAGAAGTCGTTCTAGTGTAATCTGTTGTTATGTCGCTTTGAAACGTTATCCATACATATAAAGGTTTATAAAGCACTTACTATTCACAAAATGAACAGTTAGAGAAAATGAATAGGGATTGCACTGTGCATGCCACATCTCAACCGTTCGTTTACTTTGCAATCCTATCCATCAATTTGCTAAACCCTAAAACTAAATTCAGCTCTTCTTCTCCTCCTCAGTTCACCATTTGCCTGCTCTCACATCCGTCACCCCTCCTCTCACATCCTCTCATTATACTAACTTACAACGCTTAATACTTCCCCTCTACAACCTGCGACCCTTGCTACTTCATGAATTTAATACAGGTGAATTTTGCAATTTCTAGATTTTTTTGCTTTATTTTCTCTAATTTTTATGGTTCAGTTTTTGGTTTTCCGATTATTTTGGTTTTCAATTTATTCTTGGTCTTAGAGGAAGAGGAAGAATGAATCGCGACGAAGAGAGGAGGAGGGGAGGACGATAGTGGCGACGAAGAGAGATGATTGATGCTTAGAGGCGTCTGAGTAAGTTTGATTCCAAGTTGGTCTTTGTTATTCAATCGTAAACTTTATGTGATTGACATGAAAGAGGCATTTTTCATTTGATTTTCGGTTATGATTTCGCTTTAAATATTTGTTTTTTCGTGTTTCTTATAATTCAGGGAGAATTTTGTTTGATTTTTGGATGGAAACACTCGTTTTGCGGGTCAGTTCGTCTTTTTCGAAGGCAAAATGTGTTCGAATTCTCTGGGGTAATTCGAATTGCATGTTCACTGATTTTATGTTTAAATTTTTGGTTCTATAATATTATTGGTGTTTGAAATTGGCTAAAATCGGCGATGTTTGCTGCTTACGTTGCTCTGCCATGATGATATCAAACATTCTTTGGGCAATGACTTTATTATGATTTCAATCTCATTTCAAATTGCTAAAAGTTTATTACTTATTATTTGTCACGCTCTCATTTGAAGTAGGAACTATTTAATATGCCTGGAAAACTCAGTTTTGAACAGAGGTAGTGGTTGCTAAAACATTCTGAATGAGGGTGCTGTGAGTGCGTATTGAGGGAACCATTGCTGGAAGAATGCATGGCTTTATTTGTGTACGTAGTAAATTTTATATATGATTTTCTTTTCAAAAGATGTCTCGTTCTAATTTTTGTGTGTTAATGGCAGAGGTGGTAATGAAATTCTGGTGATAGTAGCAACATCTTGTTCTGACGATTAAAAGGTTTTATTTGTGATGATTGCAGATACTGCAAATTTAGAGGTGACAACTTCTGAATTTCAAAGTTTGTGTCCGGTAGATTTTATGAAGCCATTAAGCAATCAAATGAGTATTGACACAAGATTGTTAAATTTTTGATTCTTTGATTATTGATGCATATTCTCAATGCATTATATTTGTATTTGTAAGAATTGTCTGATATTGGATTGTGAGTTGCCGGATTGCTTCTTGGCTTAGATATATATTCAGCATCGAAGTAATTGCTGGATGGTGCAAGAAGAGAAGGTGCTTTGCTCCCTGAGCAGAATCTTTCATGTTTGCCTTTGTGTGTGGTACGAATTTGCTTGACCTCTCATTTTAAAACTGTTTTACAACCCACTTAGAAGCTTGTAGAGTTGCAGGTATTAATCTGGGCCTTTCTTTTTTTATCAATAATGCATTATTAGTTCCTGCATATACATCTATAAACATATAATTTGTTTGCGTTTCTGTCAATTTTTGCAGATTTTTGTAAGGAACATAAAGTGGTGTATGTGAATGGAAGAAGGTTTCTGAGAAACTGAAACCTCCTTCAGCTGTCGGCAGTGGCACTCTTCAAGACATCTGTTGGTCAGTGCGTTAATTTTCTTACTTAGCTGCACTTACTAACTGAGATATTATCAAACTTACATGGTGTTGATCGATGGTTGCTCGAACAGGCTGGTTGTATATGAAATACTTGTCTTTTCAAAGCTGCACATATCTGTCTTTATGGGCTATCCTTACGGAAGTTGAGGCAGAGTACTTTGCAAGGAGTCTATTAAAGCACATATTCCTGTTTGATTGACTGAAATGCAATGTTGGCGTGCTTTAATTGATGTAGGCTAGTGCATTCTCAGCTTTGCTTGCTGTTTGTCTATAAACTCTAGTCCGACTTCTGGTATGGTGTGATTCGTAGAGGAGTTCGGTTGTTTTTTGCTCCAAATATGTTGTGTGGAATCGGAAACATGTAACATGAAAATCTTTGAGAAATACTGATATTAGCCATAACCGTAGCAAATATTACCATTATTATCATTTGCGCAGGCTCATTTGTTGTGGTTCAATACCGCAGCAAATGAGCCCTAATGAACCGCAACAAATGACCTTTTTTCTACTAGTGATTTAAGTGACTCAAGTAAATTCCAATCTGTTTAACCACATAAGAGATAGATATGCATAAAGAATCAAGAATAACATATACAAGAATCAAAACTCAAATATTGTAAATTCTCCAAGTTGTATCGCTATTAAAACAAGAGAAAACAAAGATTAGAATTGTCCAAAAAGCTTTGCTTACCGAACCGAATCACTTATCATAATAAAAGAGATTGTTAGCAAATGATAGTAATAATCGAAAAACGATTGCGGATAAGTATGGAACAATTAGAAAACTAGATGATTTAATGTTTGAAAACCAAGAGCGGTCGACAAACCTCACGCAGATCACGAGGCATCAAATGAAGGTTGGTAATCATCAATTAGTTCTTAAGACGTACGCCAAACATCTCCTGCACCTCGAATCCCAAGTTTCCACCTAATAGGCAGGTCCTTACATTGTCAAAAAACAAGTCTTACCAAAAAGGGACGCAGATTTAAACTAAATTGAAACAATGGTGTGAATGATCATTTCTAAACCTCAATTAACTTAGATCAGCTCAAGAAGTACTACGTTTAGGACATACACGTAGCACCGCCTCAGCATCAAAACGCAAGACGCAGTGCACCCAAAAATCTAACGGTTATGACCTGAGGTTCCTCAAACTTGATGAACGCTGTGTATAAACCTGCCCTGAAGGTTCGACCACAGTAACAAGTGCACAATTTATTTTTATTTGGAAGTGAACAAAAGTCAAGCGGCAATTGGGCGAAGTTCTCTTCAGCTCTCAAGATAAAAATGATAAAGGAAATGCAAGTTTTGTAATTTTTAATACTTAACGCAATCACAATAGAAGGAAATTCAAGCTACCAATACTGTTCACTTATACATCAAAAGAAAGGCCAACTTGTGGCCAATCTGCTTATTAACTAAAAAATGAATAAACATTAAATTAACAAGGAGTTGAGGAAAACACAATTACTCCTTCCTCTCCTCTTCTTGCTCCTTGGCATCATCCTTCTTTGCACCTAAACTTTCACCTCTAGGCTTCCTTACCCACTTGCGCTTCTTGGGTCTCTCCTCCACTTTAGCCTTCCCCTTTCCTTTATTGTCACATGCAGTCAGCTCCTTAGGCCCAAGTCTTCTTTCAACAACATTTGAGTCAATCATCAAATGAGGAAGTTTTTCAAGCCTACTCCACACGGGCACCTTCTTAGAACCTAGTCCGTACTTGACAAAAATAGCTCCTTAGCAATAGGGGTYTCAGTAGAGTCACAGTCCAATCTCTTGGCTTTATCACGGTCCTTCTACTCTGCACRTCTTGCCTTAGCAGGGCTGATGGTATCAGTAACATCCATTCAGACAAGGGAATGAACATAAATCTTGTGGTCGCATAGAGTAAGTGGGGTCAACTCAAGCGTAGAACGGGATTCTCAATACTTTTCTCATTCTATTGCATTGYCCGAATTCAAACCCTTATCTTYAGGCCTAACCGTGTCAACTAAGGGAAAAAGCTTAACTTTACCATATTACCTCATCATCCTTGAAGGGAAATAGAAGGTCAATGTGGTCAAACTYGCCACGCGTACATAGGGGGGCAAGTGAGTATGCACCATACTCCTAATACCCAACCGAGGGACAATCCACCGCGCAAGAATACCAGGGTCAACAAAGATAAGAATCCACTCATGCTGAGATTTGTTAAAATGGACCATCATATAGGAAAAGAATCCCTTAGTAGAATATTTGACAGGATTCTATGGCATTTCAACAAGGTTCAAGCGCTTCATCAGCTAAATTTGTCAAAAACAGCAGTATGTACAATATTTAGTCATCACACAAGCAAGTTGTCAACAATTTTTGTGTAAATGAACGATTTTGCAAAGCTTCGAATAAAAATATTGTATCTGCAGCAAATTAGGGCATCCAGTCAAAGGCACATACGCATCCTGCTTAAGGCGGTCGAGTGTCACAAGCAACTCCCKCGTGCACAACGGCATAGGAGTACGACTAGCCTCGCATTGCTCAAGAATATTGATAAGGCTASCATATCCAGTATTCAGCTTTCCATGAACAAATAAGAAACGCACAAATAAACAAATCATAATTGCACGCCTAGGGTGGACTCTACGACAAGAAACATCACTAGCAATATACTATACCAATGCAAGCAAATCAATTTTGTGATCATGCACTATGCGTC
>SNQN01010407.1:0-22048 GCA_008642245.1 Bassia scoparia | reverse complement strand
TTAAAGGCCCAAATTCTGTAAGTTGCATATTGTGTTGTTTTGATTAAAAAGTGTTATATGGCCCATGTGGCAACAAGAAAGTTTGATTTTGATSATGTGGATTGAATTACAAGTCTTGTTGGATTGAAGGCCACGTTKCATAGTATAACACATTATATTGCTTTAGTGGAATTGAAGYGATTTTGAAGTTTGAGATTATGTGAAAGAGTTGTTATATATAATATTGGTATATTTTGTTAGTGCTACCTTGAATTAGTATGAGGAGTTTCGAATTTTATGTATGTTGATGCCCATAATTGTCTAAACTAGAGTAAAATATGTTGATACATTGTTTCATGTGAATGGAATTTTCAAGTTTTACTTTGCTTATGTGATATTATTCATGTATATGTGATATTAAAATAAAATTGTKTACTAAAATATAAGTGAATACTTTGATGTGTACCTTTGGAAAAATTCAGAGTGATTCGCCAATAGTATAGTTTTCATGTTGTTTCGATTAAATTAAAGGTTGTTTGAGAAGTAAACCAACACCATGTCTAGTTCTTCTAACTTTAGCCTATTTTCCTTTTCTCTGAGGAACCTTCTTTCAAAAGTATTTGGATGTTGTCTATTGGAACAAGTTTTTGGGTGACCATCTTTATCTTTAAGGGAACGAGTTAGTAACCTTAGTTGTTACCAAAACAGTTTTAAGTTATATTGATCATCTTTATGGGCTTACACAAGAGATAGAATTATCAATGAGTTTACTATGTGAGAGCATGAGCACCACCTTAACTCTAAACTTRCAACTTTCTTTTGACCATTATMATTTCRTTGTCTTTGATGAGTTTGGATCATTAAAGAATTTTGACCATACAAATCTTTGAGAACATTTGAAAGTATTCTTCTTCAAGTTTCTTCTATCTTTCTCAACATGACACCACTACAAAAAATCAAGTGAATAGCGACGAAATTTCAGTGACGGATATATTCCGTTCCTAATTTAGATACGGAAAATTAAATTCCGTTTCGAAAAACAAAACAAATTAGCAACGGATTTTTTTATTCCATCATAAACTTAGTGACGGATTTAAAATCCCGTATCTAATTTTAGTGACAGATTTTTCATCATTCCACTAAATTAGAAACAAAATTTTCTTAAAATCTGTCACTAATTTAGTGACGGATTATACAAATTCCATTGCTAATTTAGTGATGAATTTTTTTTAATTCTTCGCTAAAATGTGGTTACGAGTTCACTCACCGCTCTGTGATATATTTATCGATCATAAATTATGACGAATTTTTGTAGTGCCTATCTCATATAAGGTCGATTAGGTCCACCAATGTTTCGAATTTCAAGAGGGCTACGTCCAGAACGCCAAAATCAGATCCTTTAACACAAAGTTTCCGAATCCCTTTATTATACCAGTTATCAAAGCTCAATAGCCAATTCATATTCTTCTTAGGGGGTCTCACAAGGCAAATTATAGCTCAACCACAACCAAATTGCAATTTGTTACAACCCAATCTTTTTACAACGTTTGAATCTCCTTTTCTTCCTAGAGGCAGTAGAAAACTAAGGATGAAGCCTTTATTTTGAAACTTGTTAGACTTTAGAGTTGGATTGGTTTATAAGAAACAAGTGTCCTTAGGAAGTTGCCAACATGGTTGAAAACCTTACCCAAGTGAGTTGAGGGGAGTATGGGTTTCAAGGTTGGACTAACTTTTGTGTCTAAAATAGGGAAAGTTTTAGTTAAGTATGTAGTTAAGGTGGAAGAGTATTGACGAAATTTGAAAGAAAATTTACCAACCTAATTGAAAAATGAAAGAATTTAAGGTTTTTGAACTTTAAGATGAGAGCATGTCCATTCACAGAATTGATGAGGCATACAACTATAGTTGTGTACCTAGAGTTATTAAGGCCATAAGTTTTAGCAAAGTTTGACTTTTACATTTAAGGAATTATGGATGAAGTTGTTTGAGCAATTATGGAAGAAGTTGTTTCTAGAGAATTATAGATGAGGTCTGACTTGTTTTTGAGGAATTATTAAGTGGGCGGTGAATTTTGAATGAAGTTAAGGCATGAAGATCATTTTTTGGGGATAAATAGATAAGAAAGAATGAAAGTTTAATAATAAGAGATTTGGAGAGAGCATGTGAACCTTACCAAAGTGGACAAAGAAGAAAAATGAGAACTTCCACATAAATAGAAGAACTTGATGAATAAAGGAATATTGAGAAAATATTGGAAAATCATTGAAAGACTTGGAGCAATTATATTTGGGAAAAAGAGTGAGTTGATTGGTGAAAACATAAGAGATCATATTTTACTTATGAAAATTTTGAAGAATCACCTTGGAAAGATTGTGCCGAAAACCATGTGAATTGTTATGATTGTCGAGGAATAAAAGACAATAAGAATGTGAATGTTACAAGAGCCTTACTACATTGAGTTAATACCTAAGCCACCAAGATTAGAGAGCCTTAAGTTGGAAAACCAATAATAGTGGATACTTTTGAGGGTTGTGTGACCAAAAATATTTTACCAATTGATGACCGGTACTATCATTTTCTATTTGTTAAAATTTTCTAAAGTTTAATCAGGCTCCATACTCTTTAATTTGTATACTTTGGAACAAAAGTTGAAAGAATGTTTGGTATTTTCAAATTTATGTGAAATAAAAAAAGGATTTTCTTTGATGTTGAGTTTAATTGAAATCTAATTCCAATGTGAAAGATGTATTTTTTTGAAATTTCAAGTGAAAAGTTTGAAAGCTATGAAAGCCTATGTGAGGTTTGCTTATATAATTCTATATGTTGGATATATGAACCCTAAGTTATTGGTGGAATAATAAGAACTTTTGATAAGTATTTTTGATGATGGATTGGAAAATTTTGTGGAATATATTGGTTGCCTAAAAAAGTTGAGATGTGTTTAAATTAAAACGATTACAATTTTAATTTAACTTTGGATTAAAGGTGTACTTGAAAAAGCAAAGCAATTTTCAAAAAAAAGTTGAATTGATTTCCTTATTTTAGCAATGATTTTTTTGTAACTATTAAAATTACATTTTGTACTTTGATGACCTTTCATGGCATAAATCACTCACTGTGATAATTCACATAAGATTTTTTTTTATATGCACCATTTGGAGAATATATGTGGTTAATGTTGATGAGTACGTTGGAGTATGAGGTTTGAAGAATTTGATGACTATCATGAGATTATAATGAGTTGTTTGGGTTGAATAGAATGTAAATATGGATATTTTGAGGTATATTATTATCGAGTTTCATGAGATTTGGGAAATAGAATAAATTGAGTGAGAAGAATGAAGATATCTTAAGTAATGAAGAAATAATGCAGATTTCATATATACTACATTCTTGGGAGATATGAGTTATGAAATTTATGAAAATTTGTGGTTATCTACGTATCTAGAGATGGAAAGTATATTTATACATTGAGGAAAATTATGAGGATTTAGGGTGACATTGTTGATTGCTAGGGCATTCTAGCTATTTATCTAATGATTTAAGGCAACATTGTTGATGGTTAAGAGTTGATGAGTAAATTTGGGAATATTTTATACTCCCTCCGTATCGTAATTCTCGCAACTCTTGCTATTATTTGTGAGAGATAAAATATTCAAGTGTTGTGAGAATTGCGATACGGAGGGAGTACAAAATTTGGAGGAAAGTAAGGTCAGTGCAAGTTGTGAAAACGAAATATAAGTGAATAATATCTAAAGGAATTTGTTTGAAGTGAAAGTGATTTTTGAGGAGATAATACTTTGTGAAAGAAATTAATAAAGTCACCATGGGAATWATTAAGAGTGTATCAATGATAATTAAAGGTTAATACCGTAGGGGTTTGACAATAACAAGATCGTTTTTGGGAAAGAGAAGCTTCAATTAAATATGTTTTGGAGTATCAAAGATTACGGTTTATAATCTAAGTGATGAAATGTGTTGTTTTGAAAATAATAATTTTGGCTATTGAAGGTTTTAGAGAAGAAAATGTTGTTTTGAAGTACCAAGGAGCTAAAATTTAAGGATGTGATGCCATGATTAATTGGGGGAAATGTTGTAATTATTTTGGAAAATTAAGGATATTTTAAATCCATAAGAGTTAAGCATACCAATTTTGACAAGAAAGGTTTTGTTTTCACTTGATACTCATAAGGATTATTGTTATAACGCTATTGCTTCTTTATCAACGAATAATTATTTAAATCTTTTCTTCGGTCASTTGTTTAACTACAAATATATTAAAAATGGATTTTAAAAAGGGAGATTTTATAAATTCTTGTGTTACTTGTTATTCTCGAYATTTTGCTATTTAAAGCCATTACTTCATATGTAAACAAATACAAGGGCTATTTTAAGTTATAYGTGGTATTTCTTGGGGMAA
This sequence comes from Bassia scoparia, assembly GCA_008642245.1. NCBI lineage: Eukaryota > Viridiplantae > Streptophyta > Magnoliopsida > Caryophyllales > Amaranthaceae > Bassia > Bassia scoparia. Next base: position 17,649 of record SNQN01010407.1, on the reverse strand, counting down.
ATATCTAAACGTTTTCAAATGATACAAGTCTTTTTAAATAAAKTTTTCCAAGACTTTTCAAAATGGATTAGCGAGTAGTTCGTTATATGAGTGATCTACTTACTTGGTTTAATAATTATTGGAGAGGGGTGAATAGTTGAATTAATGAGACAAAGTTTTTTTTCTTCTTCCCACTGTTTTTGTTGGAATTGTTTGTTAGGTATTTCGTATGAAAATAAATGATTTATATGCTACTTTTGGATACGAGTAATGCATAATGCTGAATAATGTAACTTGTTATATGATTTATTTGGATACCAACATTGTATTACTTTTATTGTGGGATCGTACAGTTTTGTTAGGATTTTAATGTTGTTGCTTTTAAAAGCATATATTTAGGTTATAGAGTTAATAATATTATTTTGGGATTAGAATGATTATGAACTAGCATCTATCTATAAATATTATTAAAAGACGTTCCTTTACAAGGAATTCGCCATGTGTCATCTTCACAAGTTTTGCATGAGTATTAAATGCATATTTGATAAATTAATAAAATATTAAAAAATTATTTTTAATCTGATTCAWGTAATAATTTAGAACGAATGGAGTATGGTTTATATTTAATTTTGACAATAAAAGAGAATAAATAGTAGCATTTGWTTTCTAATGTTTTGACAAAATAATAAATGATAAGGTGGATGTGAGGAAGAAAACTCTATTAAAATAGATTTGTTGATAAAATGAACGAAACATAACATACGAAGTATTTGTCAAATGTTATTGAACTGTGAAGTTATTTAATGCAATAAAGCGAGGAAACACAAATTTTCGAAGTAATTAACTTAAAAATTTAAATAACTTATATGCATTAGTTTAGAAATATTTAACAAAATTTTATTTAATCAAGACTTTCATAAGTAATACAAAAAGGATAACATATTTTATTAGAAGCGACCCGAGGCATTGCTCAGGAAAATATACTAGTTATTGTCTAATAAGAAGCTAAAATATTTTAAATTTTATCGAGTACAGTACAACTTTTGAGTTTCTGTTAGAGAGAGGATGGAAAATTCACATGTTAATTATTGTTGAGGCCAAGTTTATGGAAGTAAAGATTGAGAATAGGATACAATATTTATCAGTGTTATTTCGATACATTGTAGTGAGCTTGAATCTAAAGAGCGTTGGTCATGGTTGATAGAGTTATTATAAAACTATTGAAGGAAGTCTTTACTCTTTTTGGTTTTGTATCAATCAAGTTACGAGGCCGATTAATTGATAGATTATACGTGTTCAGTGTTTCGGGATTTTATAGTTCTTTAGAAGTGAGCTTGTAATGTTAGGATTGCTGAAGGAGCTATTTTATATAGGGTAATTCGGCGAAACTTCTTACAAAGGAGGGGTAGACTGTATCCACCCATATTTTTGAGATTATTTCGAAGGTATATTATAATATTTATAATACAAAAGGGTTAATTGAGGTATTTAAACAAGTTTTGAAAGTGGAGCCAAAAGAATATTAAAATTCTGGTTGCCAAAAAAAATTATTAATTAAAATGGAGCATTTAATAAAATCCGAAATAATATATTTGAATATTTTAAACTATAGTAGTTAATACTAAAAGGGTTCTAATTTATAAGAGTTGTTTTCATTAAATGAAAAAGAAAAGAAAATAAAAATAATCAAGTAAATTAATCAACATTTGACCAAAAAGAAAAAGAAAAAGAGAAAAAGAAAATGAAAAAGATCGTAAACAATACAGTTCCCCGCCAAATAGGAAAAAAAGAGGAAAAGTTTTTGACAAACTTTTATATGTGGCTGGCCACATCTAAAAATTTAGGAAATGGCAAGTATAACAACAGAAATTGTCCATCTTCATTCACTTTTTATTTTTAACCTTTCACGTTCTCTCTCTTTTATTTTCACTAGATAATCTACCGAGCATTTTGCTCGATTTTAATTAAAAATTCAAATTGCTCTAAATTAATCAAAATTAATCTTTTAATTTCAATTTAATAGAGTTTGGTTTTCAAATTTGTTTATAGTTTATATAATTTAATAAATATATAAAATTTTAGTCAAAACACATTATAACATTCATTAAATGATTTTTACATTTTTAATGTAATAATTAATAAGGTGTGTCTTTGGGGAGGGAAAATTTTTTTTTTTGGGAGGGAAATGATGCGGAGGTGGGGATTTGCTTTAGTAAAAAGTATTAGATTAATTGCTCACTCCTCCATTATCACTCATATATCTCCTCCATCTTTCCACTTACAGCTTCGATTTTCTCTCTCCTCCATTTTTCACTCAACACCGAATTTTCTCTCTCCTCCATTCTCACTTACACTGATTTTCTCTCTTTCTCTCAACGACACAACGATGTTGTTATTCAATAAGTACAATACATCATGTATAGTCCATATAACTAAATCAGTTTTTAAAAAATCTTCAATCGATTCTCAAAATTTGAGGATTCTACAAGAAAAGTGTTAGAACACATTACATTGCAGTAGGAAAATCGGCAATTGCCCTTCAAGCTGATGAATTAACATTGACTAATGCTTTTGATGAAGGCTTTTTAACCAAAATTGTTTGCTACAATGCTTGATTCTTTTTTTTTTGGAAACAAATATATACTTGCTCGATTACCCTTGAATTTGATCAATTGTTGAACTATATGTTGTTATGTTTTCTTTTTTTTTTTTAATTCTCTTCCATAATTTATCTTGTATTTTTTTAATTATTCTAGTATATACTTGTTACATATTTATAGTTACTTTAATTAATATTATGGTCAAATATTTTGACTAGTTCTTCTTTTATAATAGATTTATATTCTTTCTGTATTACTTACTTTTTATATACACATTTACTTTTTTTCTTAACAGTATGATTACTTTTCAAATGTGTTACGAAGGTATATTTTTGGCCAGATTGATTACTTCTTTCTAATATTACTTACTTTTTTGTTATACACATTTACTTTTTCCAAGTACCCGGTTATTTTTTTTCCGAATGCTGTTAAATTTTATCGTAAGATCTGATTACTTTTCTCTCTAATATTACTTACTTTTTTTGTTATTAACCACTTACTTGTCCGTTAATACCGCATTATTTTAATGTGTTATTATTTTTTTCTTAAGATTTGATTACTTTTCTCTCTAATATTACTTACTTTTTTTGTTATACACATTTACCCTTTTTCGCTTAAAAGTAAGATTACTTTTTCTAATGTGCTTATTATTTTTTTCGTAAGATCTGATTATTTTCTCCTTTTAATATTACCTTACTTTTTTATTGATGCACATTGACTTTGTCCCGTTTAAAGTACCGATTACTTTTTTCTAATGTGTTATTATTTTTTTCGTTAAGATCTGATATTCTCTTAAATACTATTATTGTTTGTTGATTACCATATTACCTTTTCCCGTTAAAGTACGATTACTTTTCTTAATGTTATATATTTTTTTCGTAAGATTTGTTACTTTTCTTTCTAATTGATTACTTACTTTTTTGTTGATACAACATTTATTTTTACATTAAAAATACCTACTTTCAATGCTGCTATAATTTTTTCGTTTAAGATCTTGTTTACTTTTTCCTCTAATATACTTACTTTTTTATAATCTGTTTTTATGGTACCTTTCGAATATGTACTTAATTTTTCAGAGTATTGATAACTTGCGTATGGATGAAATTGGATGAATGAGCATCCGAAAAAAGAGGAGAGAGAGACAGAAGAGAGGGGAGAGAGAAGGCAAGTTAAACTCACTAAGTTGTTTTTGTTATTTATTATTATTTTGTTATATATTGTGTTTTGATTAGAGTTGGACACACCTTAATTATAGGTGTTGGCTAAATGTTGCTATACGTTCGGCCACACATTAATTATTAGGTGTGGCTGATTGTATGCAAAAGTAGCTGAAATTTTTTTCCATAATCCGACTTTTCCAATTTCTTTGATCCTATTTTCTCAAGCAAAGTATCAACTAAAAATCTTCCTTACTCCTTAAAACATTCCGAAACATATTATTCTTCAATTCCCTACACTATATATTTGTATATTCCTTAAATCCACATTCCCTACCCACCTTTATAAATACCCCTCAACCCATCTTCATAAACCATTCTCACAATTCTCTCTCCTCTCCCCCCCCCTCTCTCTCTCCTCTACTCGAACCCTCCTCCATTGACGTATACCCACCGTGCCACACCCACCACGACGTAAGGCAACTGTGGGAGCCCCAAGTCCTCCTTCTACTTCCGGTTAGTTTGTTTTGCTTCTCTCCTTATTTCTTAATTAATTTATTAATGTCCATAATATTATAGCCCTGCTCATTAGTATAGAATAATGAATCAGCGTTGTGTTAGTGTGACTTTCAATTAAGTGAAAAATTATGTGTTTAAAATAATTATTCCCAGATTAATTATAAGCTGGATTAACACTTGAATTCATACCTAATACACTACTACTATCACACTATAACTGCATCATCCGATTACCAGTCTCTATTTATAACTACTACGTACTACTCTGCAACTACTACTATACTACTTACTACTACTACTATACTACTACTACTACAACTACTAGTACATCTTATTATTGAGTTTTGAAATAATAACTCATAGTGAGTAATAAAAATAAAAACCAGAGTTTTATTTATAATAATGGGTTTTTGATATATAAAGAGTCATGCACATATAGAAGAGTTCTTATAATTTATTTTTGTGAAGTTTATAGGCTTTGGTGTTGATTAGGGTAATAGTTTATTTGTAGGGAGTTTTTGCGATTCCTTTCAAGGAGTGACCTTATATTCCTAGGAAGTGTTTCGAGGTATTTATGTGTTAAAATATTGTTTTAATATGTTTTGATGATTCATGAATGATTTTACATGAAGACATGAATTGTTTGTATGATTGATATTTTTATATTAAAGGATTGAATTATTTGTAAAAAAGATTTTTAAAATAAAGGTTTGATGTTTATATTTATTTTATTGGAAATCATGTTTTCTGAGAAGGTTTGGAAAATAAAAGTATGGATTTTATCGGGAATTATATTTTATTGAAAGGTTATGTTTTTATGGAAGAATATATTTTTTCTTATGGAAATAAATATTTTTCAAAGATTTTATTTTGATTATTGATGTGGAGCTTTCATGCTCAATATTATTATTATTACTATGAGTTATTCGAAGTCCCACTATGCGATTTGGGTTGATGGGAATATGAGACTTTTGCATGGTCTAGTTTTTCCTCAAGTATAGACTACAGAAGGGAGTTACTAGCTTGAGGGGTTGTCACAATTATGGTGTGTATATTGGTTTATGAGATAAATAAATGATTTGATTTATGATTTTATTATTCTCGATTTTGGAAAGTGGATTTTGAATATATTTATTGTCATATTATTAGGTTTTTGGGAAATTAAATTTGGAAAAATGGTTTATGAAAGTTTTTATTTTATGGAAAGATCATCGTATTATACTTATTTGGTTGCCATATTATATTGTGGCTTGAGTTTTGAAAAGTTTATTTTATGGAAAGAATTTGTTTCGGAAATTTTCCTAATGATGATTTATGCTATCTTAAATATTTGCAAATATTTCTAATGGCTATAAATTTACTTAGCAGTGGTGTCTAATTCGTATTTTGTTGTTTGTGATTCACCCTACTTATCTTGTGTGAGTAGATGTGAAATACAGTTGATTTCTATATGCACATAGGGAAACAAGGACATTACACGTAGACTAGGAAAGTGAATAAAGGTTTTTAGATATTTTGTTATTTTGAAAACAATTTTATATTTTGAAGTATTTTAAATAAAAGAAAAAAGTTGTTTCCGCTGCAATATTTTAGGAATTAATGTGAAGCCTTACGTAATCACGTGGTGGTAATCATTGCCAAGTCTATCTCTTACCCTATTTTGTATGTATTCCGTAGAGGGAGATTTGGGGTATTACATGTACAGGCGCCGGGCGTCACCGAGCCGGACTGGGTACGACTCTTGGTGATGACTTTGGTTTTGAATAGAATTGAATTCTTGCTTTTGCATAATGTGAGAATGTTGGAGTTTGTGTGTATTATATTCAAAACGAGGAGAGGAAGTCGCCACCGCACTCTTTCGGAGTTGCGAAACCCGTTTAAGCCTTGCCTATAATTTTAAAAGCAAGGCGAAGGAATCTATAGCCTGGTCAGGCACCATAGGTCATGGATTAGGGACAAGGTAAAGGCAAAAATAGTGCACAACGCCTCTCCGCATCTAGCGGCCTCTACTTGGTCATTACGAGTCCCTTTGTCAAAAAGATACAAACAAACGTATTTTCTTTTAACCCTAAGCATGCAATTACTAGGCGGGTTGTTAACAGAAATAGATGCATATATAGACTAATTTGTTGTTGAATGTGTGTGTACTCCATATTTTGAGGTGCCTAAAAGCAATTTGTCCATGAATTAGTCTTATTAGGCTGAGAACATGTAATTGCCGGTCTTTTTTAGACATAATAGTTGTTGTGATTGTAGTGTAATCCCCCGTTAAATTTCGGATATTTATTAATTTATATTTTCTTATTAAAATATAAAACAATTATTGTTATAAAACGATTCGAATTTACTTAAAATTCTATTTAATTTTATCCATTTTCCCTTAAAGATATATCATAATACTTTTATTTGATTTTATTTATTTTATCCACCAAAACCGATTCTAGTTTAACAAAAAAAAAAAAAAAAAGGATATTCAAAAATTTAAAATGTTTCTAAATGAAAACTAATTTAATTAAAAGGTTTTATCCTCTTTTCACATTACACTTCACGCCACTTTCCATCACTTTGAGTTCAAAAAAAAAAAAAAAAAAAAAAAAGAAAGAGAAAAGCGAGAGAAACAGAAAAGAGAAAGACGTAGGCTCTCTTGCTCTGGGCTTCGTTGCGTGCTGCAATGACCGCCTGCTTGCTGCGTCGCTCTTCCCGTCGTTGTGCCGCCGCCTGCCAGGTCACCGCCACCACCAACCGCCCCTCGTTTGGTCCTAAAACCCTCCCTCCTCTTATCCTTCTTGTTCTTCTCTTTTCCCTTGCAATTCCATGTTTAATTATTTTAATTTTGATAGTTTTACAATCAATTGCCTATTACATTGTTATTAGTATTTGATTCCTAGAGTTATTAAATGTTAGTGAGTGGTATGGATTTCAATTAATTAAAAAGGACAATTTTCAAGATTAATAAAAAGATTGAAATTAGCGCCCTTTAAATTGGGGTTTTGATAATTTGATGATTTAATGTTTGTTTTGTGATGTATTGAGTTGTATGAAATCAAAGCTTGAAAATTTTTGAGGCTTTTTTTAACAAAAATTTCAGATTTGCTATTAAAGGGTTTTATGATTTAAAAATGTTTTTGCTATGAATTAAACTTGGTTTATTAAACTATTATAGTATGTATACAAAGCCTAAACCCCTTGTCTTTTCAAAGTTTCAATTAAAATTCAGATTTTTCAATAAATATTTTTGAAGCTATTTAGTGTTAAAAATAATGAGTTCATTTCGAAAACAATGATTAATATTGTATTACTAGTATAAGTATATTGGTGTTTTAAATGATGTTTGAAGTGAAAAAAGGAAAATTCAAGATTGTTAAACGAATTTAAAAGGCTGAGATTCATGTATTGAAAAAAACCTAGATTTTTATATTTTTCAACTTAGGCTATAATATAATATTATACTATCCAATGGGGTTTTTATGAAAATAAAAACATGTTCGAGTAAACTTTTGAGGCACATTAAAATCACTTAGTATGCTGTAAATTTAAAGTCAAGTGTGTTGATCAAGTTTTATTATATGATTAGAGAAAAGACTTTGTACAGGTCCCGATTGTCTAAGTGTTTAAAGTGGACTTGGCGCTCGTTTATTCAAGGTACGCTACTGTAACTTGCGAAATCTTATCTTAAAGTTGTTTGAGATGTTTGTTAATATAAGAAGTATGAAGTAGGAAAACGTCCATGAAGTTGTTGATAGTCACAAGCCGAATTCTTTATTGGTATATTGGTTATATTGTGGAGATTGAAGGAATATTGTAACGATTATCATGAGGTGTGAATGGAAGTGACAACTAGTCAATGTCTTTAATTAATTATTTCGAGCTATTGAGGTAATTTTATAATATAATGATGGATTTAGGGGTCAAGTAAAACTTGTCACCTGAGGTGGTTTATAATACAGGAATGAATTAAGCTGGAGTCAAATCACTTGCTCATGAGGTGAATTTTTGATATATGTTTGAATTTCAAAGTGGAGTCAAGTGTAACTTACTCCATGAGGTGATTTATACTCGTTCATGACAATGTGTGAATTGAGTAAGGAAGTATTCAAGTCTTAATGACGAGGGTATGGGTTAAAAATAATTGGTATTGAGGGTTTGGAAGTGGTCTGGCTTTTGAGTCATTATGGACTGTCAATAATTACGATTGAAATATAAAACACATAATGAGCAATAAAACTCATGGCATTGGTTGCACGTCTGAATATTGACAATCAGGGGTTGGGTTGCATTTTATTCGCTTCCCTTCCGAGGGCCGTATTTTGATCAACGCGATCCCTCTTCAGGTTTTTCTTACTATTACTTTTCGTTCTGGATATTCTAATATCTGATACGGGGTTAGTTGAGATCTCACTAGGCTCGGTGACGAGTCGCGCCCCGTCACCATTTGATGCCTTTCGACGAGAGGCATGGGGAATTGAACTGTGGCACCTCGTGTGTCTGGGATTTGAACTGTGGCACCTCGTGTGTCTGGGATTTGGACAACCTGTCTATTGCTCAAATCATATCTAATAATAGATATAATAATTGAGTCATGTATGGAAGTCGAGTAAATATTTTGCAGTACAATCTAGTTATCAGAAGCTATCGATGGTTTTGGATTATATTTGTATAATGCTAGGCAGCTGTATGCTAATAGTAGTGTTATATTATCTGAGTTTGGATCCGTTGTATAAGTATGATGTTTTAAGTGGTTATGAAACACCACCCAATTGAGTTTCCTTTTGTTTCTAACAGCAGTGCGTTAACTCGGGTATGTCCAGTTTTTAGTGGAATGCTATGATTCGTCCGTTTTCTGATTTTCGTTATTTGTATGGTACTCAGCTTTTGCTGATTGCGTGTTTTCTGTGTTTTGTGATTGTCACATTTCTTCCTTTGGTGGACCTTGATGATCCTTATTTCATTTGGAAATATGGGAGCCAGATTTCACAGTTTAGCCAATAAGTATCTAATACTTGGAATGGATCGTCTGAGTGGAGAGCCGACGTACCCTTTATGATTTTAACGTAATCGTAGACTCTTCTAACGTTATTTATATTCGAATTGCTATTGTTTTGAAAAAAAAGGATTGCCTTGGTTTTCAAAATAAGGGCCGAGAAATGTTCCAAGCTTGTTAAACTAAGTTTATTTATTGGGATTTTAATACCTTGTTTGAACGATTTTTTTAACTTGAACTTCCGACTTGCAAAAAGGTTGTTTTGCCTAAACGTTTGAACGCTAAGCAGTACACGCCAATGGTCTCCGTATTTTTGTTTATTTATTTCACAGTGTAAGGTGGAGGAATTTATTGGGGTGTTTACAGTAAGCATGCAAAGCATTTCGACAAAGAATTAAAGGTTGTGGCTAATGTTGATTTTAATTCATGTCAAATAGTTGTTAATCAATATTGCATGCTAATTTGCATAGAAAGTCAAATTTCTAACAAGCATGCAAAAGGGTGTTAAGAAATTGAGATATTGGCCTCTAACTAACCTTGCAACATGGTGCTTTAAATCGAGAACGATGCTTCTGATCCTTGAAAACCCTTAAGAACATTGAAGAACCTTTAAAGAACTCTCAAAAGAACTTTGATTGAATGTTGAATTTGATGTGAGTGTTTGATGAGTTTTGAGTGTGTTTGAGAGTGTTTTTATAGTGAGAGAGGGGAGAGAATTCAACAAAGGCTTGCCATAGGACGTGAGAATGTCGAATGAGGAGCCATGGGTTGTATATTTATAGGTAAAACAAACTTGGGGAGCGGCCTAATTACGCCCAAAATACTTGCTCCTTTTCGCTTMATTTCCTTTTCTAAATTAGCATTATTTGTTGGTTTTTATTTATGTTATTAATTGATACAGATGRTAAGCATGTGTGAGAAGCTAGAGGATGTACCTAGACATCCTTGGGGAGCAAGCCATGTGGGCCCCACGCTCGAGAATCCTTTGACTTTGAAACTTTGGCTTTCAATTATCTTTCCTTCTCTCTTTTATTTTTCTCTCGATCTCTTCCTTCTTTTTTCTTTTTTCATCTTTCTCCCTTCTTTTTTTCAAGAAGGTAAAGAAGTTTGAAGAAGTCACATCATAAATGATGAAAATAGTGAGTTTGCTAAGGCATCATGGTTTCCTCACCTTAGCACCTTCTAGGAAGGGTTTAAGGAAAAGAATATCATTTGCAGAAAACTACAAGCACATTCTTTTGTTATGCACATCGCAAGACGAGGTTAATGTAGATGAGAATGAAATGTCTTATTTGATGTTGAAAAAGCTAATAGGGATTGCAATGATGTTGTTTGATTGAGTAGTTGGTGAAGGATAAAAGGATGATAGTGATTATTTTGCAGAGTTAAGAAAGAGAGCCTATCGAGCATGTCCATGCATATTGATTATGATTTGAATTTTTTTTTTAAAATTTTCTTTTAAGGTTATTGAGTGGTAAGAGCCTCATCATTGACTTAGAAAAAAGAGATTGAAATTGAAAAAAAGGCTTATTTTATTGATATTGATTTGAAAACACTACATCCTAGATGCCATAGACTCATACCAAAAAGAAAAGAAAAAGCTATATGACATATACCTCTTTTATTGACTCGAAGGGTCTTTTACGACTTGGAGCTTGATATCAGTTTGGATTTACCATTGGATTGCTTAGATTGTTGAGATTACCCCCAGGGGATAGGAGGCGACCATAATCAACCGTGTCTTGAATCTTTTGCCTTAAAATTCTAACAATCATAGAGGATGCACATTTCCCCTATGGTACTTAAAAGTACATTTGGGTCCAACTTATTCTTGTTAAGTTTTCGGGGCTGGTCTAGAGTGGAGGCCAATGAAAGATGAGTCTTTATTATCAACTTGTCTCAAGCTTGCTACAGGACATCCCAAGTGGTGTGAATCTCCTTGGAGGCCTTCTTGTTTATAAACATTATTGTTGGGGGATACAACATTGGCTCTTTAACTGATTGCGTTATGCAACATTAAAAGATGAGCTAGTTTTCTTGTTGATATATGTTGAACTAAGTTTCGATGAATGGCATTCCAAACCAAGAAGGCAAATCTCATGTATCTTTATCTAATCGTGTGTGTTTAGTACTGTGTATTAAAGGTTCCAAGTTTCAAGAAGTCTTAATGAGCAAGGACATCCTGTAGAAAGGAAGGAGTTTCGGTGATTCCTTGAAAGCAGTGAAGGATTCAAGGAAGAAGTTCAACCAAGGAAGTTAGTTCTTGATAAACAGACTCAACATTGGTACAGTAGATTTAGGGTTCTAGATTCTTTGTACAGCTTGGTAATTAATAGTGAAGTATTTGCTCATAGGATAAAAAGGAAATAATATTAAGTTGGGTATTTAATCTATTAAAGAATTTTATTCCTTGTTTTAAAAAAAGAATAAATATCTAAATAAGCCTAGGATTAATTGCTAAATTGGTTTAATAAAAACAATTATCTTTTATAAAATATTAAGATAAAATTCTGTTAGGATATTTAAAACTTTATATTATATCTTTCGAAAAATAAAATGTTTTTATCTTTGAAAAGTTCTTTAGATTTAGAAAATAGTATTGATAGAGAATTATGTTTCATAAAAAAATGGAATCATTTTAACAAGTAAACGTGTGCAAACGGAAATATCTTCAAACAGCTATGGAGTATATTAGGAAGAATTAACGACTAATCTGTTGCATGTGATACGTGTTTGAAGAACTGCATGTCAAGTTCACTACATAGCATCACTCCTACAAGATAGGAGTAATGTTGGTAATGGACTTTTTGTTTGGCTTTCACGCGAAATCTTTTCTATAAATACTACTAAATCAGAAAGAAAATATACAACACTTAGAGCAAAGAAATCAATCAGAGCATTATTTCACATTGTTGCCAAGCTTTTAGTTTTCATGATTTGTTTAAACGTGGCTTCTTTTTGCGTATTGAAGCGAGGGGTTGTGTGTGTCAACCATGAGGATTAGAGAAATCGAGAGTAAGAAGGTAACCAACAGAGGGGTTGGGTTGCAAGGGTTAAGAAGTTCTTAGGAACTGAGAACGAGTGTTCTTAGATTGTAATAGGTGTTGCTCACCTTTATAAAAGACAAAATCCTGTTTTGCATCAGTCACCGTTTTCCTCTCTTGGCGTGTGTCTTGAGAGTTTCTGTGTTGAAAACTTCTTGTCTCAATGTTTCTTTTGCTTAATTCTTTTAATCGCGAAAATAACTTAAGTTCCCTACAATACACTTCACCCCCCTCTTGTATTGTTCAGTCGATCAACAATATATTAGGCTTGGACTTTTGCCTGAACTCATCTTGACTAGGAGCCCAACATTGTACAATAATAGTGAATGACTCGATGGTTGGAACTTGAATGCTATTGATACTTAGGGCTGAAGATTCTCGATTACCATTCGGATTTGATCCTTATCGATAGGCCGTTGGTGCATTTAGAATGCCATCTCTCTTCACCTCTTCACGAAAGAGGAGAACTCTTTTTGATATATTTCTAATCATCGGTCTTGCTCATTGAGAGTCTTGAACCACTTAGAAGGAAAAATGTCCAAGGTGAGTGGAAATAGAGGCAAACATCTTTGTCCATGTCTTTCAGGACATAACTATAGTGAATGATTGGAGGTGGTCTTCAGGATCTTTCCTTTGAATTTAAGTAGGTCGTTGAATTCATGACCTTCTTAGTAGTTGGCCCTTGAATTCAAAGCGTTTCATGTGGAAGTTAGGGTCTAGAACCCATTTTTGCAACTCTTGAACCTTCTTGTTAGTTTGTGTTTTAGTGGTGGTTCTCTCCGAAACGTAGGAGTCTCTTCCTCAACTTCACCTACTCCTTGTTTATTTTTTCTTTGCAAGTCAATCACTGTTTTTCTTTGTCATTCCAACTTGCTATCACCTTTTGCAATGCAGCTAGAACATTAGCAATGGAAGCTCTTGAGCCATGTGAACTAACTTGGACCCTTTAACTTGTCACTGACATTGATAGTCTTATTATCCAACTCAAGCCTTTGCTTTGCTCTCAGATGGTTTTTTCTTGACTTATATTTCACCTGTGACAAAGAAAGCTTAACTCGAATAGATATTGAAGAAGATTCGGACTCACTTTGATGTGTGACTATAGGATTGACTTGGGCCTGATCCATATCAATTTTGAGGTATTATACCTAACTAGAACTTGAACTTGACATAATTTGAGACTGGACCCAAACCTGAACCTCTATCTGCGTTGAGGCATTTAAGCCTAAACATGATTTTGACTTGACAGTTGGACTTGAACTAGCTAATACTTCAACCTATTTTGAAGTATTAAGAGATTTTGGACTTGACACAAATTAGTACATTGGTCTAGGTTAAGGTACATGGACTCACTAGAATTGAATTTGGAATTGAGATTGATTTGGAATGTACTAGACAAAGACCTCAACCTATTTTGAGGTGTTTGGGCTGGACTTGAACTAAACTTGAATGGACTGGACTCTTGCTWAGATGAACTTAATCATTGAGTGATCATTGATCTTTTGATGTGGAATTGAATYTGGAATGAGTATTATTTTGGATGTGGAAGAGAACTTGAGATGGAGAATTTGAATATGGAATGAGACAATAATGGATGTGGCCCACGAATGTGGAGATGATTATGTAGAATATGAAGTGGACATAGAATTTGAATGGAATAGTTTGAATGTGAGTATGCTAGCATAATGTTCTTGAGTATGCTAGGAATAATGTTACTCGTATATAGCATAATGTGAGTATGCTAGGCATTGAGGATTGTGAATACTCGAAATCAAATAGAAGAAGTTGTCACCGTACTCTTTTCAGGAGCTACAAAAACCATATTATGCCTTGCTAAGTCATAATGAAACGTGAAGGACTACTTTGTATGGTCGTGCACCAAAATCTTGGATTTGAGGACAYYGGTAAGGGCGAAGTAGTGCACAACACCCCCCGCATCTTGCAYCTTCTACTCGGTCTCAATTACAAATTCACCAATATAATATTGAACAACAACCATATTTTTGAATTGAAACCTTAYRAAAAAGTTTAATCCAGGCGAGTTTGWTTAATGTACATAAAGTCTAATAATTTTAATGACCACTTGAAATTAGATTGATTTAAGGATCCTAAATCAGCCGTCCAAAATTATTTTCCGTTAATGGAATTCATGTTATTTGTGGTCTTGATTAGAGCAAAAGTTAATGTGATAGCAGAAATATATAAGAAAAGAGAAGAATATACATTAACTTACCTTTGATCARTGGAAAAGACAAGCCAAACAAAGATTAGTATTGATGTCGAATTGCCTTTGCAAATTGCTATTTACAGAAAACAAAAGAAAGTTAGTAAAATAGTAATGAAACTAAATTGAAAATAAAGTAGAAAAAGATTCTTTACAAGTTACTTGATGTCGAATAAAAACTAATCCATATTAATATTAATAGTGATTGAAAATAAAAAAAATGAAAAAATTGTAAGAGAAAAGAGAAAAAATAGAAGAATTCTACGAGTTTTGCGGCTTCATCAGATTATACCAAACGATGCCCGTTCAAAAACAATTCTTGAACAATCGCCTTTGAATGCTAGATCTCTTGAATTGAATGTAATTGATGTTTTTAGAGTGTTGGATTTTGAGGAGTTTATTGAATTTGAATTTTAAGCGGTTTGGAGTGGTTCTCTTTTATAGAGAAAATGGTCGTTCAAAGCTTTGTTATAACTTTGAATTGTAAATGAAACGAAACTGTGGGGTCTTATTAGTAGTCGAAATCAGGTGAAAACAGTGATTTGGGTGTGATACGCCCCAGTAGTGAGCAATGCGCGCCAAACTTGGGTACCTATTTTGCTGATGTTTCTGCCTAAATTGTTTTGGAAATTTTGGAAGAAAATTCGATCTCCGTGATTGGGAATGTATTGGACGTGAAAATTCGAACTGGAAGTACCCATAAGTTAGAAAGTCCCATGTCTAAGTGAATTGTATGGAACTTTATGAATCTTCATTTTCGCGTTTCCTTGTGATCGCCATTTTTGCTTTAAAGTTGTGTAACGAATTTAGACATGTTAAAATATAGAAATATTTGGCTTAGTTTTGGAGTATTGTGTTAAAATTTTGTGATTTTTGGAATTGTTTTCGAAACTTTAAAAAGCTAAAAAAATTAAAACTAGTATGAAGATTTCAAATGCTTTGAAATTGTCAAGAAAATTGCAAAAAAGTTATGGAAAATTCTAGAAATATGTTTTAAAATAGAAATTATTATTTGACTTAAAATCCTATTTTTGAGCACTTGAGCTTGGAAAAAGAGTTTCTGGCTTGGCAAGATTGAGATATAACAATGTTGAGAATCTAGATATTTAGATTGGTAATTGCATTGTGAATATAAATGATATCATGGCGTTTAAGAGATGGGATAAAATGTATGTATCTACACACTGCCCTCCTACCTTTTTCTCAAAGCCTCCCACATGAGAAAAAACCCATGTGAAATGTCAACTCCCAAAGTGCAACCTGGTGGTAAGTTCAACGACTTGTCTACAAGATGAAATTATAAAAATAGCTCAATAGCAGATAAAATACTTTAAGAAATAGATGATAAAAGTGCAAAGTGTTGTGAGATCTCTCATCCAAGCCGTTTATCGGCAAGCGCTAAATGCCTATGGTGGAAGCGGTAAACTGGCTCTGTTAAATAACAGTAAAATCCAATGCTCTACATTATGATAACTTGCCCAGGCTCACCTGTGTCTATGCATAGGCCTTTATGAAAATTGATGTATTCAGCCAACAAATCAATAACTTCATTTTGAATATATATGGTAGCAACAATGTTTAATAAAGTCAAATTTGAGGAAACGAAACATTGATTAAAAGAGACATAATAGAGGAGCATAGGGACATAGTACTGTAATACTGTAAGACACCCACAAAGTGTACTCCCAATGAATAGCGATGAGGAAAAGTGCGAACATTTCGGAAATAGATTATTCAAAGTGTGAAAAAAATCCATAAAAAACATTTACATGAATTTGAATTAAAGTTGAGTTCAAATCATACACCGAAGGCCAATTAATAGGAGGAATATTATATTGTGAGGTTGTTGGTGTAGGTTAGTTGTGTGGGGGGCAGGCTTTGGGTTTCAAGGCAAGACGGATATTTTGTAAAAAGTTTGTTGCTGGAAAGATCGTAAGAGATTTTCTATTATGGGGCTCAGTCTGGTGTTCTTGTTTGTAGTGATTTTTAAATAATTTTTTTATTGATTTTCTGAGATTTCGTAGGTATGATTTATTATAAGTTTGGAAAATGATTGTTTTTAAAACAATAATTAAAGATAATCTAAGAGAAATCCGGAAAATTCTGAATGATCGAATATTCAGAAGTTAACTAAGCAAGCAAAAATTGGTAAAGGATTATTCCTGATCGTAATTAGATTCAAAAAGACGGATAAAAATTCCGAACAAAGAAGATAGATGAAGGATGTATATACCATTCGGTTTGACGTGGTTGCCCTCAACCAACTGTATATACGTCATCATGACGGTAATATACGTCCCTACACGTGCATATATTGGTCATCATGACGGTATATACGTCATCTAGGTAATACGGTCTCATGCTGTATATACGGTCATCATGCGTATAACGGTCCTCTCACTGCATATATGTCATCATGACCGTATTACGTCCTTCTACACCGTATATACGATCTCTCCTATTCTATCCATCCTTCCCCAAAAACGCCCTATACATCCTCTCGGGGTTGCTTAATCGAATATCAACAAAAATAGTATTTGATCAACGAAAACCTTCGGATCCATGCCATTCAAAACTCTCAAAAGTCTCTCTCTCATTCAATTCAATACACAAACACAAACACCACTCTTAAAATCACAATCCCTCGGAATCGTCGCAGTTTCAGGATCTATCTTTGTAGATTTAGTTAAAATTCTGAGGCTATCAATCAATTTTCTCTATTCTTTTATTATTAATATTGTCAATATATGACTTTAGTTTTATTAATTTGGTTTTAGTTTTCAAACATATAAATGATCTTGTTTCAATCGTTTTTGTTTTGTTTGCAATCGTTCGAAATTATTGTTTCTCAATGCTAACAATTTCTTTGTTTGATAAGCGTTTCGTTCGGAAGCAAGCTTTTCATACTCTAACCTTGCTTTGTTTTCTTTGTTTTTGGCTACGATACAAGTGAGTAATTGCACATATTAATTTTAGTCATCATATTTTAACTTTATGACTCTCTGATCTTAATCAAGACCGGAATTTGCTTAATCACATTAAATTCAGCCCTAAATATAATATATTGAACTATTCTTGATAATGGATTTATAGACACCCTATAGACCCCCCTAAAATGTCTCTACACCAAATTCATGTTTTATTG
>SNQN01010406.1:0-22050 GCA_008642245.1 Bassia scoparia | reverse complement strand
TACGATACATCTCACTTACTTTTTTAGCATATTCGAATTTATCGGAAATTTTACTGAAATTCTCTTTCCTAACATTTTGTGACAATTTTCGAATTTTCACATTTAATATTTTTGGCGTTAATTTATTACATATTATGAAACAATCCCATCATTATAGAAATTTTAACATAACACAACATGTTTTACAAGGAAATTTATTCATTTTTACTTATAATTTTTGGCAGTTGTGTGTAAAATACTTATATTTCAGCAAAAATGCGCACCCAAGCGAAACGTCTCTTCGGGACTCGAACGCACCCGAGTAGGCCACAATATATTCTCCTCCAATAATCAGTGTTTTTGTTAAATTTCTATCGTTATAACATAAATTCAATGAATTTATTGATTTCTAGTTTATACGCAAGTACGCTTAATAGGAAGCTCAAATTAACCAAAAAAAGGAGTAGTGTTGGATGTATTGCGCCCAGTTTTTGGAATGGCAGAGTTGACGCCCATCTTTCCTTTTACTTGCCTATAAATACAGGCCTCAGGTCCTCATTCCGCACAGCATGGTCATTTCGGCTTGTCATTTTCTTCGGTGCTACGTTTTGTCTCTCCTTCTCTTAAAAACACTCAAAGCTTCACGTTTGCATCCAATTCATAAAAGCGTTTTCAAATTATAATACTTCATACTTCAAAGCATTTTCAAAACACAACCAAAATTCGTCAATAACACATAAACACTTTCAAAACATAATGTCAGCATCATTATGCACTCATATTGAGATCTCGGCTTGATCTCAAGTTCTTGGTTCGATTTGGGGTTTTGGTTATTGTTGAGTTCGATTTGGTTTGTTAGTTCGTGTCGTACGATTTTCACGAGGTTCCTAGTCTTCTATATTGGCACCGGTTGGCAAGTAGAGATTTGAGGCAGTTATTCTAACACCTTATGCATGCTGTTAGAAATTCGACTTTCTATGCAAATTGGAATGTCATTTGAGTAATTTGCATGAATAAATCAATTTAGGCACAATTTAATTCTTTTCAAATGCTTGCATGCTACTAAATCAAATTTTATGTTTACACAAGACGGACAAATTGCATGTTCTCAAGCCTTAAAGCTATTTATACATGTTGCTTTTGGCCCCTTTATACAGTTAAACAAGCACATGTGCATACAATAATTAAGTCCTAGTGCAATTATTTCTGTTAAGCAACCCACATATATTTGCTGCTTAAGGTTAAAGGGAATTGTGATGTGTGTTTGTTGTCTTTTTGACAATGGACTCGCATGGCCGAGGTAGAGGCACTAGACGCAGGGGGGTGCTTGACTACTTCATCCTACCTTGTCCCTATACCGAGCTTGGTGCACTACAGTACTGGAGTCATGTGCTTGTTTATGCAATTTATAGGCAAGGCTTAAAAGCAGGTTGTCAAGACTTCCCAAGAAGTACGGTGCGACTTCCTTACTTGTTTCGAGTTATAAAACCAACTCCGGCATACTCACACATGCAAAAGCAAGAGATTAAATTCTAGAAATCCAAGTTATCAACTAACTGTACCCCCAAGAGCAGAGGACGGACTAGTTTCGGGCCCGGTGATGCCCTGGCACGTACAAGTGCCCTTATGTTGTCTCCAAATTGACTCTTCCCCCATGAAGATTAGTATTTTGAAATTATAACTTACTTTTAAGGGTGCTTTATGTACAGAAACGTGCCCGGTGTAGTGAAAATATTCCTTTTTAGGGTCTATTAYGGCCCTAGTTCTCTCTTAATTCAGCTTGTGTGTTGCAAGGGGTGTCTTATCATCAGCCGTCTTGGGCTAGGGACAAATGTAGGTATCTACAGTACAATTGTTGGCCTAAGTAAAGTTGGTAAGTCTCTTTGCCAAGCTATTGATGATGTATATTGTGTTGAGGGCTTGCAGCATAATCTCTTGAGCATATCTCAACTGTGTGACAAAGGCAATAGAGTCGAMTTTCAAGCTGATATTTGTCACATAGTTAACACTCAAACATGTAAACTGGTCTGCCAAGGAACCAGTTTTGATTATGTTTACATCACATCCTTGGATCAAATCCCTAAGGACAAGTCCATTTGTTTGAGTGCAGTCGCTGAAAAGAATCAGTGGCTATGGCACAAAAGATTTGGGCATGCTAGTCTTACACTTCAGATCAAACTCAAAACCCATGACCTAGTGGTTGGGTTGCCAGACATTAAGTATGTGGTCGATAGAGTATGTTCAGAGTGTGCCAAAGGAAAGCATGTCAAATCATCTTTTAAGACAAAGAGAGAGATCAGTACAAGCAGACCACTTGAACTGATCCACATAGATTTGTGTGGTCCTATGCGCGTGTAGAGTAGGAGCGGACACAGGTATTTATGTGTTATAGTTGATGACTATTCCAYGTACACTTGGACTCTATTATTATCTTCCAAAGATGAGACCTTTGAGGAGTTCGAGGTGTTAGTAAAACAGTTGCAGAACCAGTTGAACTGTTCACTAGTTGCGGTAAGATCTTATCATGGTACAYAATTGAGAATGAAAGTTTTACTAACTACTGCAGGGACAACGGTATAAGTCACAACTTTTCACCTCCAAGAACTCCMCAACAGAATGGAGTGGTGAAAGGAAGAACAAAACCTTAGAGGAGATAGCCATAACAATGCTCATTGAAAGTGGTCTCCCTAAGAGTTTTTAGGAGGAAGCAATAAGTACAGCATGCTACATTCTAAACAGAGCACTGCTTCGTCTTATTCTAAAGAAAACACCTTATGAACTCCAGAGGGGAAGAAAACCCAACATTGCACACTTGAGGATATTTGGTTGTAAGTGTTATGTGCATAACAATGGGAAGGAACAATTGGATAAGTTCYACCCTAGGAGTGATGAGGGAGTCTTRCTTGGATACTCCACACAGAGTAAGGCATACAGGGTCTTTAACAAGAGGACCTTGTGTATAGAGGAGAGTGTACATGTGATTTTTGATGAATATAACATGTTCTDTGAGATTCCACAGGTTACAGATGATGATATCATAGGCTTATTGGAATTCACTGGAGAACAGTTCACTGGTCAAGATGATGCATAGGTAAGGGAACCCGACTCACCTACTGGTCCACCACCAACTAGTGATGGAGAGTCTCACTACTACAAAAAATAGATTAGGCACCAGTTTTAAGAGACCGGTGATGTATGAAAACCGGTCTCTTAAGTTAAGAGACCGGATATTCACAAAAACCGGTCTCATATATCACTCTAAGAGACCGGTCCAAAAAAACACGTCTCTTAAATTAACCTAAGAGACCGCATCTTTGAAAACCGGTCTCCAAGGAGTATTATTTCAGGCACATTTTACAAGTGGAATTTGTCGCAACTCGCACAACACGCTTACTATACATTTTTTATTTCATGAAACAATTACACTCTCTCCTCTTTACCTGCTCCTCTTACATATACGACTTTTTCATTTCATTTCATAGCACTGCTCCTCTTAATTACCTCTCTCCTCTCTTCTCTCACCTCTCTCCTTACAAAAACATAGATCTATTCGATCTACTTCAATTCATCAACCTCTTCATTCACTGCTCGTTATCGATTTATAATTCAAATTTATTCCTCTTTTTATAATTTGTTCGTTGTCGATAATAATATGTTTCGCCTGCTCGAGTATCATCCAAAGGAATTCGCAAGCTTTGCTCATTTTGAGTTGAACTTCACTGGTAATTTATAATTCTAACGAATTTGTCTGGCTTTCTTTCGTTTTTTTTCTAGGATTTTATAGATTAAGTTTTAAAGCCTTTTTATCTTTGATTTTATAGTTTTGGTTGTATCATTGTTTTACGTTTCCTTTTATTCTTTTGGGTTGTCGAATTGCTATTTTAATTTCGTTTGCCTTTTTTATCGAATTTGTCTGGTTGTTCTTGAGGTTTTTTGGGTTTTTTTTTCAAAAATTCGATTCAGATTTTCGAAATGGATGTTGATTTTTTTCATTCTATTTTTTTTTTTGTTTTTTTTACCATTTTCTATTTTTATAGATCTAGGTTTTTTTAAAATTTTGTTGAGTAATTTTCTTTTGGTGTGTTTTTCGCTTAATTTTGTTCAATCTCTCAAATTGGTGTTTCTGTTCTTGGTGGTGCTTGTGTATTTGTACTATTTTCTGTTTTTAATTATAATTATAATGCGTTTATTTATTGGGTATCATAAAAATTGAATCAAGTTTTTTATTTTTAATTTGTGCTCTATTATTTTAATTATTTTAATTTGTTCAAATCTGTTTGTTTTTTCTGTATTTTCTTTTTAAAATCTGATTTTTGTTGATTTTGATTGGGGTTTTGTCGGCGTGGTGGGCAGTGGGCAAGCATGGCGGTGCAGCGGACGATTAGCGGCGCGGCGAGGCGAGGCGGAGGTTGCTGTTCAGAATGGGCAAGCACATTAATTTTGTAATTTTGTATGTATTTCTAAGAATTTTGTAATTTTGTATGTATTTCTAAGAATTTTAAATAATATGTATATAATTTGTGTGTATTTCTAAGAATTTTGAATAATTTAGTTTATGGCATGGTTTGTTATGTGGGAATTGGGATACCGAAAATTGGGACTACCGAGAGAGAAAACAGCTGTAACGTATGTACAGCTGTGTAATTTTTTATTTATTTTTAATGAAGCCTAAAGAGACCGGTGTGAAGAAATATGGTCTCTTATGATTGAATTAATATATAAACAATAAATACCTAAGAGACCGGTTGTATGTGTCAGAACCGGTCTCTTATCTTCATTCCAAAGAGACCGGTTATATAAGACAACCGGTCTCTTTGGTTTCTTAAATAGACCGCAATTATTAACCGGTCTCTTAACCTAAGAGCCCTATGAGCTAGAGACCGGTTGATATGCGGTCTCTTTGCCCCTTTTTGACCGGTCTCTTTGCTCTTTTTTGTAGTAGTGTCTGGTAATACATTTGAYGATGAAGTTGCAGAGGAAAATCCACATGAAGACGGTGAACCGACAAATGACACAGGGGGAACTATCAACGATTAAGTTGACCCCAATGAGAATCAAGTAGTAGACTAGCAGCAGAACACTTTGCATATTGTTTCCTCAGAAAGTCAAGAGAATGCATCAGCTGAGGGGGAACGTATGCGTAGTGGTAATGCTGGAGAGAATGCACAATTGAATACAGGTTTTAAAAGTTATAAATATCAGTCCTTCTATCCTAATGATTTGATTTTGAGTGATATTAATAAGGGCATTCAAACTAGGAGGTCTATTTATCAAAACTTTGGTGCATTCTACTCATTTTMATCTAGTGTAGAACCAACGGACTATAAAATGGCACTGCCTGATCCTGATTGGGTCTTGGCTATGCAAGATGAGTTAAACCAGTTCTAGAGGAACAYTGTTTGGAATCTTGAGCCTAGACCAGAAGTAGAACAAAAATAGGTACTTGATGGGTCTTTAGAAACAAATTGGATGACCTAGGTACAATAGTCCGAAATAACGCTAGGCTTGTTGTGCAAGGTTACAATCTACAAGAGGGCAATGATTATGATGAGACCTTTGCACCWGTTGCAAGACTTGAAGCCATAAGAATACTGATTGCTTTTGCTGCTCACATGAATTTCAAATTGTTTCAGATGGATGTCAAGACAGCTTTTCTAAATGGCTACTTGAAAGAAGAAGTGTCTATAGAGCAYCCTCCAGGCTTCGAGGATGCACTATTCCCCAACCATGTATAT
Source organism: Bassia scoparia (assembly GCA_008642245.1). Lineage (NCBI taxonomy): Eukaryota > Viridiplantae > Streptophyta > Magnoliopsida > Caryophyllales > Amaranthaceae > Bassia > Bassia scoparia. The sequence goes on along the minus strand of SNQN01010406.1, from coordinate 16,336 downwards.
AAGTTGGACAAGGCTTTGTATGGTCTTATGCAAGCTCCTAGGGCTTGGTATGAAAGATTGTCAAACTTTCTATTGGAGAATGGTTAAAAAAGGGGAACAGTGGACAAGACCTTGTTTATCAAGACAAGGGGCACTGATTTGCTTGTTGTACAGATTTATGTTGATGATATATTGTTTGGTGCAACTAATCAGATGCTATGTAATTAGTTTGCTGATCTTATGCAAAGTGAATTCGAGATGAGCATGATGGGAGAACTAGGGTTCTTCCTAGGGCTGTAGATCAAGAAAACATATGAAGGGATAATGATCCACTAACAGAAGTACTTGAAAGAGCTACTGAAGAAGTATGGAATGCAGAACACTAAGGCATATGGCAAACCTATTCCCACCTCTACTAAGCTGGATGCAGATGAAAGAGGAACAACTGTGGATGCTACACTGTTTAGAGATATGATTGGCTCACTTTTATACCTCACTGCTAGCAGACCTGATATCATGTTCTCTGTGGGGTTATGTGCTCGATTCCTTAGCAACCCCAAGGACTCACATCAGAAAGTAGTGAGAAGAATTTTCAAGTACTTGGTAGGAATAGTTGATCTGTGTTTGTAGTACCCCAGAGGTACTACAGTTGAACTAGTCGGGTACACAGATGCAGACTATGCAGGATTTCTTGTTGATAGGAAAATGGGATCATGTTTGATCTCTTAGGGTTCAAAGAAGCAAAACACAGTTGCTTTGTCCACAACAGAAGCTGAATACATAGCTGATGTAGCTTGTTGTTCTCAATTGTTGTGGATGAAGAGTCAGTTGAAAGACTTTGGTGTATTATTAGATTGCGTTCCTATACTTGTGATAATGCAAGTGTTAGTAACATTTCTAAGAATCTTGTGCAACACTCCAAGACAAAGCATATTGAGATCAGACGCCACTTCCTTAGGGATAATGTGGAAAAAGGTAATGTGGAGATGCTGTTTTGTAAGAGTGAAAATCAGCTTGCTGATATCTTCACAAAACCATTGTGTAGAGAGTCTTTTTGTAGGTTAAGAGTCTTATTAGGTTTAGTTAGATTTAGGTGAAAGGCTTSTTRTRGTTYACCCCCAATGATTGGCTAGATTAGTGTTCATAGATGTATATATTGCACATAACTTTGTTGATACTATTTGTACCATTATGAAGCATGAGCAGGTGAAGTGAATTAAGTTGCCCAAAATAGTTAAACTTTTTGGGGTGATAGGACAGTACAGAAGAACAACAGATGGCCACGTATATGTTCTTGCCAAAATACTCATGGTTTTTGGAAAYAATTAATTGAATATCTTAACTGCTGCCAGTCGGGATATTTATGTAGTTCACTCTTCGTAGTTTTGGCAAAAATCATCTTAGTGGGTCCAACCCACCATCACGTGCCACTTCATGTTTGGTTAGTTGAGGCATTTATGGGAAGTTACTTCCCTTCACTTCCACTTCCATAACTCAAACTGCCATCTCTCTCTCTCTCTCTCTCTCTCTCTCTCCTTGTTTTCGTTGCTTTCACTATATATTTCCCTCTCGTTTTTTTGTTTTTAATCATCACAATCCAAAGTCATCTCTTGGAAAACTTTGTTTCATTCGAGAAGCATCACCTCGATTTGCGTGCAAGCTTTTAGTCAAAGAAAATTCTGAACATGGGGAAGAAAGCAGCTACTAGTAAGGGAAAGGGGAAAGGGAAGAAGGATACTGCTTCACAATCTGAGGCGGTCGTGGCCACTGAGCATTCAGAAACAACCATCGACATCAAGAAAACCACTGTTTCTTGTCCGCCACTGTAAACTCCACCTCCACCCGAAGAGTGGTACACTGAGACCATTACAACAACCACCATGCAACCACCTCCACCACCACAAAATCAACCCATAATCCCACCATCACCTCAAATACTAATTCCACCACCACAAATCACCGCACCATTCCTCAAACCAAAATTCCACCACCATCTCAACCTACATTACCATCACAACCCACTACTTCCACAAACCCTAAAATTGCGAAACCTACTCCTACTTCTCTACCAGCTCAAAACCCTAGCTTGGAATCAAAACCAGCTGAGGTTGAGAGAACTGAGGGGGAATAAMGTTCTGCTGCCAAGATCTTGTTGAGATTCTTGAGTCCGAATTTTTGAAGCCTCAAGAGGATCATGAGGAAGAGAAAGCTGAGGGTGATGATGATGATGTGGTTGAGATTGGCTCTCAGGTTATTGGAGTTACTCAGGGTACTGGAGTTATAGGGGTTGTATTGAGGAAGTCCACTCGAGGGTCACTTGCCAAGATTGAGGACAAAGAAAAGGTGATGAAGGAAGCAGAACAGTACACTAGTACCCCCAAGGGAACCAAGAGGAAGGCACATGTTCCCCGGTCTGCTAAAGGTAAAACAGTTAGTTCTCCTTCTACTGTTCAGTCTTCTAAAAAAGTTATTATGTCTGGTTGTGGTTGTGAAGAAGGTTATTGGGATATTCCTGCGTTGTCTGAGGTGAAACAAGTGTCAGATTTTCAGGGCTGGCTGAATCATATTAGGATTGTTAAGAAGGCTTATGTAGAGTCTGTTAAGGAGTTTTATTCTAATTTTTTTCTATATCCTGATATGAGTTTAGTTAGTAATGTTTATGGCGAAGATGTGCGTGTGTATGTTTCGTCATTAGCTGAGTTTTTGAATGTTCCTAGAGATGGTTATGCTGGATATAGTGCAGATGGTTGGCCTACTGTTGCTGGTGTAGGTCATGATGAAATCATGAAGTTTTTGTTTGGGAAGGTTGTTAGGACTAGGAAAGGGTTCAAAACRYKTAGTCTTAGGGAACCTATAATGAAAATCCTGCATTTAATCTGTCAGAAAGTGTTGATCCTAAAGTCATATGGTAGAGGGTCAGTTAGGATCATGGACATGGTTCTAATTTACCTAATGATGAAGAAAGTGAAAATAAATTTCCATGCCCTGATAATAGAACACATGATGAACTACAAGAATGCTCCTTCTCACTCTCTAGCCTACGGGTCCCTCATCTCTGGGATCTTGATGAAGGAAGGTCACACTCTAAGTGGTGACACCATCCCTGCACAAAAATTCTTCATGAAGATTCTGCGCCAAAAAGGATTGGACATTAAGGGTGACAAGCTATGCAATGTTGGAGACTCACTAGTAAAGAAGGAAAAGAAGGAACCTGCTACAAAGAGAAGAAAAGTAGAGGAGACCAATACATCTACTCATCTCACTCCACTGTTTGAGAAAATTGAGAAGCAGGATAAGACATTGGAGATGCTGGTGACAATGTGCATYGCTTTACTACTTCCTTCACAGAGAGGCAAGGGAGTTTGGAGGATAAGTTGAATGAGATTAGAAATTGGGTTGCTAAGATGAAGGCTGGGGGAATTGCAAGACAGGTAGTCGTTGGTACTGGTCAGAAGGTTGAGACCACTCCTACTGTTCAGACTACTATTTCTGCTGCTGCTCGACAAACATCTACTGTTGTTACTAGTCAGGGTTCTGTTGCTAAGGGATCAGTTGCAAAGCAGTCTGAGGAAGATGCAGAGATTGACCTCGAGGAATCCACCCACTCTTCTGCAGATGGAAGTCAGGATGAGGAAGAAAATGATGATGAAGATGATGATGATGATGATGATGAGGAACCTGAAGATGATTAAGATAATAAGGGTTCTGATCCTAATGCTTCAGAGGACAAGATAGAGGATGAAGACGATGATGATGATGATGAGTGATGATCTGTTCTAGCTTCTATTCCCCTCCCCCTATCTATTGAACTGCTTTTGGTTGTCTGTTTTCTATGCCGTTTTACAAGACATTGTTGATGTATTTTGGTTCATGTTTAACTCTGTTGAACTATTGCTCTGCCTGTTTATTTTGTTTTGGGATTTTAAAAAGTTAAACTAACAAGCTTGTGCAAATTATATGGTATGAATTGGTAGTTGATGCTACCTATTGGTTGAAAACGATATCTTGTGCATGTTCTTATTCTGTGAATGCTTTTTAATGATYCCAAAAGGGGGAAAACAATTAGAAGTTCTGGAAGCCTTTATCTAGCTTAGATTGAGTCAGTTTAGTATAGTTGTAGTTTAATATAATTGAGTCTCTAGATGATTCTCTTAAAGAACATGATTCTGGATAGTCCCATAGAAAATAACCAAGTTAGTTGGTTGTTTCACTTAGAGTCGAAAAAAATTTTAAAAAATTGAAAAATTAAAAAAAGACAAAAAATAGTCCGATTGAGAAAGAGTTGTTTTTGCATATAACTTGTTGTTTGCAGGAACTTCTCACGGGGTTTTTCATCATCAAAAAGGGGGAATTTGTTGAGTCCCCTAGTGTTTTGAGTAATGATAAACAGTTGCAAGAACATGTACAATGGTCTGATGAATACAGTTGGTCTGAACAGRTGAGATACTGTTCTTGGTCACTTGAAAGATAGTGACATGTATGCTAACAAATTATATTGTGCAAATTGCTATATGTGTTTGGCATACAAGAATTCGAACTATTGAAGCAGAAAGTCCTTCGAGGAAGACTTGAGAAGATCAAGCTTATTATGAAGATCAAGGAAGCTTCGAGAAGTTAAAGAACAATGAAGATTAGTTTTAGGATTAGAAATAAGTCTTCTRATTGTATAAGTGAATAAGTTAGAGAGATTGCATTGTATTGAATCACCAACGAAGGGGTTGGTGATTGGGTAGCAATTGTGAGTTCAGTTGTGCGTGCTTTTGTGTTTAAGTGCGAATTAGCACACTTGGGTTGAGTGTGGGGTGACATTGTGTGTGTGTGAGTTCACATACATTGTGAGTGAGTTCACAAACTTAGATATCTTATCATGATGAGATTTAAGCACTTGGGGAACAATAGGAGAGCCACGGGGGCCATTTGCATAGGGGGGATGATCACATGGATTGCACACTGTTTGGGCTTGGGCAAGGATTTGGTCAAGTACCGCCCTTTGAGGCAGTAAGCATTCTTTAATGAGAGCGCCCTAAAGAGTATGGTCTTCAATGGAAAATCCACGGGACAAGAAAGAAAAGCCTACTTATGGAAGGTTAGGGAGTGCCCATGGTGCTATATGCCCTCCCTGTTCATGATGGAGCCATCCCAAGCGACCAACAACCCTTGGAGGGTGCCTATGGAGGAGCTGCACCCCTTATACCTCACCTAGACGYTTATCTCTGACKACAATGGTCAAGATGTTTTAAGTGACGATCCCATGACCCCCATGTGCAACCGGCCCTGCTAACGACGTCAGCAGCAACAACAACAACTTTAGAAAAACATTCTCAGCAACAACACCAACAACAGTAGTCTGATCCTATCCCTTTTAATAAGGGAGGTATGTATGCTTCCCATTCTTCTTTTGGTCAGTTTCATATAGKGGAAGCTTTCAGGAACCTCAACATGAGGATTTCTGATCCCTCGACGGAATCAGCGCACCCCTRTTCCACCTACAAAATCACTCTTTGAGTATCAATACTATACATATATGTAGGGGTGACCGGGATCGGGTACCCGATATTATTTTAGAGAAGTGGACCCGGACTCGGAACCGACCGGGTCCCAAAATCTGGAACCGAAACTAGTCGAATCGGTTCCTAAGTTATTGGAACTGGTACCGGAACCGCCGGGACCGATTCCGGGACTAGGTACCCATTTCAAATAATTTTTTTTGCAAAAAGTGATCTTTAATAATCCCTTCAACTTGAAACATACTTGCAGCAATCTATCGGTGATAAAATCGACAAAGAAGGAAATAATATTCGAGGTTGTAAAAAATAATCTTTAGGCCCATAAATCATTCTCTTTGCATCCTTAGTGTATGAATAGTTCAACAAAGAAGGAAATAGATTTTAATGTAAAGAAAAAGAGTTGAATTACCTTATGTAACAATTCCAAACATTAGATACCCGATACCAGAACCGAAACCAACTGGGTACCCAGAACCGGTACCGGTTCCACTGGATACCCACTGGGTACTGGGTCCCAAATTTTATTACCCGGAACCGGAACCAGTTATGATCGGGTCCCATTTTTTGGAACCAGAATCGGATCCAATTACACCACTTCCGGTTCCGGCACCAACGGATCTAGACCGGTTCCGATTCTGGTACCGGTTACCTGGATTTTCTGCTCACCCCTACATATATGGTGGATGAGGGGCGTATTAACCCCTTTGTCAACTACAAATATGAACCGCCCCAATTGGGACCTCTCCTGAATTGGGACTCAGTTTAGTTGGATGGTAGGGGCGAGGTTCTCCCACGTGAGGGAACACATACCCATATTGGCAAGGTCCAAGGACCTTGTCAAATGAGCCACCTAAATGCCCTCCATTTGATTATAGGGTGATGGGAGGATGTGACTACCGTGGGGACCTCGCGTACCCCATGTCTTGTGGCTGGGGACGTACACTATAGATAGTTAGAGAGAGAAAGCTTGTAATCAACATTAATCCTTCCATTTTCAATACAAAATTCTGCATTTCTTTGGTAATCTTCTTTTACTTTCTACTTCCTTTCTTGCTATTTCTTTATGACTAGTAGATTCTTGCTACATGGTTAGATTAAATTAATTTTAATCATGTTTTGCTTGCTAGTTTTAGAATCCATGCTCTATTTTGTTTTTTTCAATGTTTTCTCTTCTGGTCCAGATTTCTAGCTAGGGGAGGGGATGCTTGGCATAATTTGATTGCTTGATTGAAATGTGGGTTTAATTTGTGGAGTTAGCTTGTTTGCTGGTTCATTAAGGTGCTTTGATGAATGATGTGGAGATTGACCACCTTCATGTTTTTAATGGTTGCTATGTTATTAGTGCATGACCTAGAGTGACTAATAGGATAGTGACGACTTGATTGAACCTTGATCCCAACCACCGCGCGTGGGMTTGGGTAGGCGATGTTGGGTGGTGCACGAGAGTGACCTCCCAGTGTTGGACCAAAGGCCCCGAATAAGTCGACTACCCATGTTTAGACCCGGGTTTTGAGAGAGTAGGATAGAAATGCCAAGCAATACCCATCCCCTAGTGTTATGRCAATTTGGTACTCTTAAGATTTTCGTCGCTAGTTGTTTTGGTATTTGTTAGACGTAGTGTTAGCTGTAGTCGTGACTTTAAATCCAAAAAATCTCGGTTCGCTTGCGAAGGTAACTAAACACATAGCTTTACTTGTTTCTCCATGAATTTCGACCTCGACATCCCTATACTACCATTCATGGTATAGATATTGTAAAAGGGTTATTCTTGATAACGCTTTTGAGATTTAATGACACTGAAAGGTCGTATCACCACCCCCTCAACCTAGCTACTCCTTCCTCTTCCTTCCTTCTTTCTCATTCTTCCTTCCTCCTCCTATAATTCCACCACAAATTTTTCGTTGAAATTCGTTCATAAATTTCAAAAGAAACTTGTTCTTCGCACCAAAAATCAATCTAATTGAACCAAAATCAAAGATTTAAGGGGAAAAATTGGGGTTTTTGATCGATTTTTTGTGCGACTAGGTTTCGCGATGGTTGAGGTGTTGTGGTCGAGGGGGTTCGTGAGGGTGACTGGGTCGATGTGGCGGCTAGGTTTGTGATGGTAGTGGTAGTTTGCGAGTGTGTTGTGGCTGGGGGTGGGGGTGGAGGAAGGAGGAAGGTGGAAGGAGCAGTAACGGATGCGACAGGGGGGATAAGGGAATGTCCCCACACTTAAAAAATCAGTTTTTTATAAAAATATATTTTGAAAATATAGAATAAATAAAAAGTGAGAGTTATAAAATATCACAAAGTAGAGTTAGCTCAATTGGTTAGATACTTCGGTTTTCATATCAAAGGTCACATGTTCAAACTTTATTGATTGTCAACAAAATGTTTATTATTTTTATTCCCCTTTGTATTGTACTCTTTACTTTATAATTTTTACTTATTATCCCTTTTATATCTCATTCCTACATATTTATATTTTTTTCCATAATTACATCTTCCCTCTTTTTAATATTTATTCTCATCTCAATAAGCTTAAATAATTTATTGTTTTGTCAGAATAACTTTTGAAATAGCCTTTTAATATAAATCTATTATGAAATAAAGGAGAAGGAGAGAAAATATGGAGAGAATAATGGTGTGTATTATTAGAGGATGGGGGAATACACACACACACACACAAATATATATATATATATATATATATATATATATATATATATATATATATATACATGAGGGAGATAGGGTTTCTTGGAGAACAATTAACCCTAATACAATCTAGAATATTTCAGAACATTACTAAAGGATATAATGGACATTCACATAATAATATATCTTAATATTACATAACACTCCCCCTTGAATGTCCATTGTCGAAGAGTGTGCCTCATTAAAACCTTATTAAGAAAAACCCTGTGGGACAAAAACCTAGTTAAGGAAAAAGAGTACAACACCTTCGTAATACGCTTTCGAATGTTGCCTCGTTAAAAACCTTACCAGGAAAACCCAATGTGGGATAAAACCATGGTTAAGAGAAAAAGAGTGCAGCGCGTATTTTCTCCCCCTGATTAGTGCAAAGGCTGAGATCTTCCAAAGTAGGAATCCAATGTGTGAGCGACTTCACTTGTAGTAAAAAAATATATTTTTTCATGGTCGATCTATCCCGGAATAAAGCCGAGTCTTCAAAGTTTGGTGGAATGTAAGCTGCTTCTTTTAATTTCACATATTTAGAAAATATAGTGCATGTATTGTCTTCATGACATTTTGGTTTCAAGTTGCCTTAAATCATTAAACTATGCCCTTTTTTGATGACAAATAAAATACATTTGAATCAATATTGATCATGATTTAAATGGCAACTCATAATATCATAAATAATATCATGTTCAATCTGTAGCTATCACGATGCATCGTCAATATGGTCTTTCTGGACGCACAGCAAATATTCATACTGAATACTCAAAATGTCTGGTTGAGTGTCAATAATTAGTAATCAATACCTTCGAGAGTTGTTGCCACTATAAGATGCAACATTGTATATTCAATATTGAAAACCGAAATGGGCTAGATCTTGAATAAATCTGCATAATAAGTTCATATAGAACTTTTCGGAGCATGAATTATAAATGCTAATATACTTTACTCATCATATAAAGTTCATCACAATTAAAACATCGGAATAGTAAGTTTCTTCTTGTAAAAACATCACTCATCATAATTATAAACTCGCATAGTACAAAATCACACTAGACCACAGCACAATTAATTGTATAGAACTAATGCAAGGCAAATGAGATATTGGAGATTCAATGACAAATACTGAAGTATGCAATTAAGAAACATGCATAAAGGAATGATGCATCAAAAAACTTCCTAACCATGCAATAAATAAATATTTCTTAACTTATGAGTCACTATAACACATAACGTCAAGATCGAAAAAATGACTCGTAGGACATGACACTGTACAGTGTGGATGGATTCTTAATACTCTTTTCGATGGACGGAGGGACACCTGGTCCAGTAAAAACATTTAATCATCATTATTTATATTTCGGTGACTTCCGGTCTATGAAAACGTTGATAATATCATCTATATTTCCATTGGACTTTCTGATCCATGAAAACTTTGATTATATCAATATGTGATCATGAAAATGGACAGTATTTCTGATCCGTATTCAAAGTCCACTGTTTTGCAATATGCATTCATATTTATCGGTTCCATCATATGCCGCATTTAGAATTCCAAAGTACATTTAGTAAGCTATTTCACAAGATATCTAGATAACATGTCTAATTGGTACATATAACATTTCTCATATCAGTATAGGCATCTTTGTAGATAATTCAGTATATTTGTATTCGTACTTCCGGAAGGTTGCATAACACATGATATTAATATATATAATTATTTACATTTATAGTGTCAACTGCACTATCTTGCAGTATGATATATTTTTATGGAACCGATTATACACACTAGCACTTCAAGTGTTGTAATTTCACAATTGGAAGTATTTATCTCTAATGTATAACATGATATGAGCAAATAATGCACTTCTAAGTGTGTACCAGAAAGGTCATTAACGGTTAACAAATAAAATCAACTGGTGGCAAATATCTTGATAACATATGACGATAAGTTGGTCTCGAATCATTCCAAATACTAATTAAATAAGAGGGATCATTTGTTTTAATTAATTTGCCAACTTACTCTACGTTCTCTCACCTAAGTTGTAAAATGTACTCATATAATAGGGGCATATCATCAAAATCTTAACCAGCTTAGTATATCAATTTTCATATAATTCATTGATGGGAGGATAATATCATAATGTTGAAACCCTAGTTTGATGAAATGGCACTCCAAACCAAGAAAGCACAATCTATGTATCTGTATCTAATCGTGTGTGTTTAGTATTGTGATTAAAGGTTCCAGGTTTCAAGAAGTCTAATGAAGCAAGGACATCCTTAGGAGAAGGAAGGAGTTCCTGTGATTCTTTGAAGTGTGAAGGACCTCAGGAAGAGTTCAAGACAAGAAGGTTGAGTTCTGATAAAGCAAGACTCGACATTGGTAAGGAGATGTAAGGTTCTAGATGTATTGTAACTGCTTGGTATTAATATGTGAAAATATTAGCTCATAAAAGGATAAGAAGGAAATAATATTAAAGTTGTTGAATAATCTATTAAGGACTTTTATCCGTATTTTAGTAAAAAAGATAGATATCTTAATAAAGCCTAGATTAATTGTAAATATGTTTAATAAAAATCTTTTAATAAAATATTTAAAGATAAATTTCTGTTGAAATTCTTAAAATTTTATATTAATATCTTTTGGAAAATAAATATTTTTATCTTTGAAAAATATCTTTCGGATTTTAAAAGTTGTTTGATGAAAATTATATTTCCTATAATAAAGGAATCAGTTTTAAAGAGTAAACGTGTGCAAACTGGAATATTATCAAACAGCTAGTGGAGTATTTTTAGGAAGTGGTTGAACGGATAAATCTGTTAAAGGGTGATCGTGTGTTAAGATCTTGCATGACAAGTTCCACTACATGGTATCACTCCTACAAGATAGGGAGTAATGTGGTAGTGGACTTTCTGCTTGGCTTTRACGTGAAATCCATACTCTATAAATACTAGTAAAATCAGAAAGAAAAGATACACAACACTTAGAGCAAAGAAATCAATCAGAGCATTATTTCACATTGTTGCCAAGCTTTTAGGTTTTTTCATAGAATTGTAAAAGTGCTTCTTTCTACGTATTGAAGCGAGGGGTTGTGTGTATCAACCGAGGGATTTCAAGAGAAATCGAGAGTAAGAGGGTAACCAACAGTGGGGTTGGTTGCGAGGGTTCAAGAAGTTCCGTAGGAACTGAGAACGAGTGTCTTAGATTGTAATAGTTGTTGCATCCTTTATAATTAAGACGAAATCCTGTGTCGCATCAGGTCACGGTTTTTCCTCTCATGGCGTTTGTCTTGAGAGTTTGTGTTTGGAAAACCTCTTGTCTCAAGTTTCTTTTGTTTAAGTTCTTTTAATTCCGCGAAAATTACTTAAGTTCCCCACAATACAATTCACCCCCCCCTCTTGTATTGTTCAGTCGGTCCAACAGATAAAATTTATCTCTTTCGGAGAATATTATATATGGGGAGAGTATATTGTGCAGTTGTTTATAATTTTTTCTTTATTCTCGTGCTGACTGATAATGGCCCCAATAATCAAGAGACTGTTATATGCTGAATACAAGTCACTTGTATGTAATTCCARTGGATAATGATCTTCAGGATTATCAAACAATTTATTTACTGAAATACCATATACACCAAAATTTCTACATACAAGTAATTTTGGTGAACTTCTGGTCACCTAATACTGAACAACATATAGGCTATCGTGGTGAACTTCTGGCCACCTATTACATATGCCCATACAGATACAATCTCTTGAATTTCTTCAAATAAACTGTTAAAACACAATTCAAATATAGTTCATCTCAATGTTTATGTCTTGCCCATTCAATTCATTCATATTATTTTAACTGAGAGAGCGTCATCACATCATTATCTTTTTTTAAATGAAACTTCATGTTCCAGAAAGTAATTATTAACGCGGATGGCCTATTTCAATCATCACATTCCATCACATTTTCTTTGGATTTCGATGGTCAATTAAATGTCACTTTCCAATACCGGGTTTGAATCACCTTATTAGGCCAAATACTCATGCATGGCCCATGAATATGATGTGATGTAATTAAACACAATATGTGTTTGTCTATAATTGGCAAGAACAATCAACTAATAGTTGATCTATAATAACTCAACTCTACTGTAGTAGCGATTATTGTCTTGACACTGCTTATTTTGTTGGAATCATTTTGGTACTCTCTGGAGTAACTTTTATATAATCTTAGTATATTTATGTACTAGAAACGATCTCTTCAAGAAGATTATCAAATGGTCACTTTTTAAATTTTTGTCATTGTCATATAGTTGCTTCGATCTCCTCTTTTGAGGATTTTATATTGTAAGATATTAATTTATCACGCTTCTGGCGTGCATATATTCATTAGCAATTGATATGTCCTTCTGGACATAAATTTTGCGGAGCACTTTATTATCCACATATTATTGACATGATTCACATCCATCTTCAAGATGGTTTCATTCCAATAGTTGATAAATATGTGGCACATGTCGAAAAATCAAATAATCATATATAGTAATGTATATCAACTGACCATCAATACAATTAATTTATTCATGTGGCAAGGATTACATAACAATAATGGAATAAAACATTGTCTTTCTAATCCTTGCATATGCGGGCATATATTTGTCAGCGATTCTTTATCACTTGCACATTTAAAGTCATAAATTATGCATGTATCAAATAACGTGTTATTTGGCATTCATTATCATTAGAATATCTTTACGTATGGGCATAAAATTAATTATTTTATCAGTGAGCTCGCTCGCAAGTCAATGTTCAATCTCATTAACTCATAATACAATATATCTGCTCAGATATATACAACTAATCTTTGCAATTTTAATAAGCTTTTACCACAGCAAACATGCTTATAACTCGTCAAAGTATGTAATTTTTTCATTCGCTGCGGGATGAGTATATATTGTTATTCTCTTAGTAAAACGCTTGATCTTGAATATCTACCAAAGAAATATACTAAACTTCCACAAATTTTTTGTAATTTCACATGACCCATTGTTGTGCTATATTAAGGAGCACAATTTTGTGTAAATGGTGATTAGCTACTTTAGAAAATTATTAGTCATGCATGAATAAGACTTTTATATATATATATATATATTATATGTTGAGGTTTTCTAAACCTTCTAAAATAGGACCTTAAGTTTAAGGATTTCATATTCAATTTATACTTATTTTCCAATTATTCATCTTCATATATAGGTAACTGGGTACTACGCTTACTATATACTTATTTTTAACCACATTTCAATCAACACATTGATACTTCTGACTAGCTGATAATATATGACATGGTACTAACTAAGTTAAAGAAAATTTAATAGGCAATGTAAAGCCTCCAAAATAATATCATCTAAAATTTCAAGTTCATATATATGAGTAATTCACATAAATTTTGAGAATTTTAAATTCGAAATACTTATATTTGAATTTACTTATTATTCTATTATTCAATCTCATTGATAGCATCGAATATTGTATAGCAGTGATAGAAGATTAGCATGCAAGTTTCTAATATAGTTTTTATTACTTGTACTAAATAAAACCATATATATACATATAATAGTCATTGTCATGGGATTTATGATTTATAATTTACGATCAACTATTTTGATCATCATGTTAAGAACTATTGATTTTTTTTTCATTTATCTCAAACAATCTTAGCATAATTTGATGTAACAATAAACGTTCACGAATGTGGGGATTAAGATTGAGCATAATACTTGAATAAATATATATGCAATAATAAGCACATACAGTACTTATTGTAGTTACACATTACCTTAAGTCAATTTTATACTGGCAAGTATGATAAACATTATCAGCATATGTTAAATTTGGAGTATATATTATGTATTTATATACGTTTTGGACAAAATATAAACTCGTATGCATGCCTAAATACAACGTAGCATCGGAAATAAGTAGGAAAAATTCTTTGGATATTTTGTATATATATCTAACAAATTTCTGTTTGGATAATTGTACTCGTATAATATTAGTAAAACTTAGAAATATATATAATATATTTTTAATGTAAAATTTAGAGAGGATATTTAGATATTGGTTATGATAATTAACTTGCTTTGCATATTATTGGTGTTGCCCTCTAATCTCGTCTGTAGCTTTTCTTGAAAAATTGATATATTTACCTCATAAAAGTAAATGAAAAAAATTTAGCATTCCATATAAATATGATTTCATGTACTAGGTGATCATTAAATTAATCTAAATTATTAAAACTTTAATTTAGCAAAAAAAAAATTTAAAAAAAATTAACAAGCAAGTGGCATAACATATAAAAGACAAGAAGTTTATGCTCTATAACAATTCGTAGAATGTGGCCATTGCATATATATATGTTTGCTGATCAGGTTTAACACTATTAAAGCAAAGTTTAATGCACACGATATATACTATTCCATATTTTGTGATTGTTGGAATATGATCAGATTGGTTAATGATGTACTATAATAATCTCATAAGCTGCTACTCTTTAACAAACAATAGTATAAGCGTAAATTCAAGAATATATACGGAGTAATTTGAGTTTGAAAATCCATTTTAAATTTTATGAGACTGTTTGATTAAATTACCATCATTCAATTCCAAAAGGGTATAATAATTCATGGTAAAATTCATATCTGCACACATATATATTCTATATTCCGAAATAAAATATTCTGCAAGTTATACTTCGTATATGATTTTGTGTAAATAATCAAGAAAGACACATATATACAATATCATATCTAATGTGCGTATGATAATTCGTCTTCTCTGAACTGATGATAGTTATTTAATCTCTTATATTATAGATCTGCCGAAAATGTTACATGCGGTAAATATATACATTGATCCATTGATTGGATATTAGTTTAATCAAGACTACTAAGATTATCACTTAATAAATACAATCAATACTATACTAATTGACGTCACATGTGTGATGAGTCAAAAGCAAATTGCTCAAATATGCTATATATCAGATGTCAAGTTTAATATATAGAGAGCAAATTACTAGCAATAACCAAAATTAATCGTTAATAATTCAAAATATCAAATAGAGTTATCATCGTAATTCCATTAGCTCAGTCGGCTAGGGTTTGGTGCTGATAACGTGTTATGAAATAAAGGAGAAGGAGAGAAAATATGGAGGGAATAATGGTGTGTATTATTACATGATGGGGGAGTACATATATATATATACATGAGGGAGCTAGCGTTTCTTGGAGAACAATTAACCCTAATACAATCTAGAATATTTCAGAAAATTACTAAAGGATATAATGGACATTCACATAAAAATATATCTTAATATTACATAAATTAATCAAAATTGACTATAAAAAAACAAAATTTGTTGCACACTACACGTGCATATAAAACTAATTTTGCCGAATTTTTTAAAATTGTCTATAAAAAAAATTGTTGCATGCTTCTCGTGCACATAACACTAATTTTGCTAAATTTTTTAAAATTGGCTATAAAAAATCAAAATTTGTTGCATGCTTCGCGTGCATATAAGACTAATTTTGCTAATATTTTAACATCGATGTTCAATTCATTGAATAAAATAAGATTATGTCAAATTATTCACATTAAAATAATTTTCATTTTTAAATGTTTTTATCCGTATATGAACGTTCATAATTTATCCCCCTCAGTTTTAAAATCCTARGTCTGCCATTGGGAAAGAGTGGCTGGGTCGAGGGGCTGGCTAGGTCAAGGTGGCTGCTAGTTCAGTGGTGGTGGTCGTGTTGCAATGACGGTGGTCAAGGTTGGTGGTCAATGTGTTAGTGAGTTAGTTTACTTATTTAATTAGTTGATTAGTTAGTTTTAGGTTTGTTTTTTAACAAGGTAAAAGAAATTTATATATAACCAAWAAAAATGTACAAGGACAAGGGAAAAGCCCCACAATACAAGGCAAAGCCTAACAGAAAGGAACAAAATAAACTAGAAAGAGGAAYTGCAAAGGCAAAATCAAGAAGAGAGGAGCCACAGTCTAGGAATGGTTCTCCAATCTCTTTAATCATCTACAGCACAACCTCACATAACCAAACAAAGCTACAGATTACTCATTCTAATGATTTCTCATCCAAGCTCTCTGACTTGCTGAA
>SNQN01010405.1:5585-22050 GCA_008642245.1 Bassia scoparia | reverse complement strand
AATAAAATGCAAGGGGACATTACATGAACAACGAAAGCATGACCGAACATGTAATAAAAAGGGTGGGCCAAAAAATCCAATCTAAAAACGATGTTTTAGGTCCAGCAAAATCTAGAWTTCTTCATAAATGGGGCCCACTAAAGATACTCCTGTCACTAAAATTTTCTTATATAACATCCAGCATTCTTCACATCTTAGACCCCCTTTCTCTCAGTCTCATCCTCATAAATCATAATTTTACCCCTTCTTAATTGAGACACTCACTTACACTTGTATGTGTACTTTAATATATATTAGCTTTACAAAATCTTCATCATATAATAACTTACACTTTACTCTTGTCCATTACTATTATTAACATAATGATCATCATTATGGTAAAGTAACGTACCACATATCACATAATATCAATCAAGCTAAGAGTTGTTGTTGTCTTACTACATATGTTATAAAACAGAGATTAGTTAAGAGTTTGGTGTTAAAAAGGCTAATTAAGTAGCTGCTAGTACTATTTAAATAGGTGGCATTTGATTTAACATTGTTATTATTAGCAAAGAGAGAAGAATAATGAAGGAAAATGGGAGGAAGCAAGGAGCAGTGTCGCCTTGTGCAGCTTGCAAGTTGCTGAGGCGAAGGTGTGCGCCTGATTGTGTATTTGCGCCTTACTTTCCTGCTGACGAGCCTCAGAAGTTTGCTAATGTGCACAGGGTTTTCGGAGCCAGCAACGTCAACAAAATGTTAAGTACACACAACTTCTTTTTTATTTGTTTGTCTTGAATGATTTATGTTAAAAAAATCATTGTGTTGCGTTCGCTGCATGGTGCATCACTTAAAATCATGTATGTGGATTGTGGATTGTGGGCCGAGTCAGCTTCATATGATAGTAATATTTTGAAAGTGGAACTCCAAACTTAATATGCCCAATGTCAGCTTCATTTATCAACTTTGTTCACATTTTTACACATAATACAAGCTTGACGTGATAAATAGTGTTCTATGAGCTGCGTATACTCATTTAATTTCGCCTGATGGGTCACATCTAAGAAAAATACCCACACCTAATTTTTTTTTAATTATTAAATGAGGACTGCCTAACGTTATCTTTATATATACTGTAGAAATTAATGGTATATTTAATTACAACCATGGTTAATTAATTGCATAAAAAAATGACGGTTAATTTAATAAATATTTTTTTTTTTGGGCTCATAAAGGAAGGTTATGTTGGTTTAACTTTTAATATTTTATATTCTATTATATAAAACTTGAGAAGTGCTTAAGATAAGTGGACATAATATTAGATTTTTGTAACAGTTTGGAAAAAAAAATGAATTAACTAATACATATATAGAAAAGATAAGTTTAATAAGAAAAAAAAAAGTTATAAAGCAAACTTATACGAAGTATGCATTATCCTGAACAATAATGGTCTATATGTTCCATGCATACGTTTTTTTTCTAACGTATCCTTCATTTTGGTTTCGAGTTGATCTCCTCACTTGTTTATTTGTTATGTGAATTTATGTTTTTTGTTTATATAAAAATACGTGGGAAAAAAATATTCCACCGAATATCATCATGCATTTGTGCATGTAGGGACTATACTAACAAAAACGTTGACAACATTTATTTGAACAATCTAATAAGTTCTAAGTTCTAACCATTTATGATACTTGTGTATATCATAGTGTGGTGGAATTCAAGATAAAACCACATATTACAAACACATCTAATTAAACTATAATTTTTTTGTTGGATTATTTTTATTTTATTAAAGGTCAGCTAGACTTAAGCCAATAAGGAGAATTACATTGACAATTGATGAAATATGTAACAAAACAACAATCCCATAAAGTTAAAGTATGTAGAAGACGAAGACCAACAGAACATTAGAAAACCGATTAATAAACTTAACAAGAAAATCAGAATGTATGTAAATGTGTAATCCTAGCTTGCTCTGCCAATGAGTCAACAACCGCATTTGATCTCCCGCCTTTGTTAATGATTGAGATCAAAAGCTACTAACAACTACTTCTAACTTTTTTATTTGACTCGATGTGATCTAAATTTTATTGTTTCTTTTATTTGTTGGTATATTTGATCTAAGGAAAAAAGCTATATGCAACCTATAGTGTTACATATAAGAAACTAAAGAAAATAATATTTATAAATTGAAAACTGAAAACTAAACAACATGGTTATCGAACTAGTCCTAAGTTTATTTGTGAAAGGAACATTATATTTATTTAAACTTTCTCTTCTATCAATTTTTATTT
The DNA here is from genome assembly GCA_008642245.1 of Bassia scoparia. NCBI lineage: Eukaryota > Viridiplantae > Streptophyta > Magnoliopsida > Caryophyllales > Amaranthaceae > Bassia > Bassia scoparia. The sequence continues at coordinate 19,774 of SNQN01010405.1, read as the reverse complement.
TAAGTTTCTCATACTTCTATTATGATGTGGACACTAAATTTGTGGTACAAGTATATAAGTATTTTTATAGAGGAATCAAATGAGTGAGTTAGACTTCCTCTTATGGAAAAATCACAATCTAACTCGTTATAATAGTGCAAATTTTGTGGATCATTATGATTTTTGTTAGAAAGTATGTATGAGTTTTGAATTCAATATTTTCAATTATCCAAACCCTCATATTTTGCGATGTGACTCAAATCATGTCGATGGACCGACGTAATGATGATCACCCCTCCTTTTTTCACAATCCGAATTGTACCATAAAAGATGTAAGACCAACTAGCCTTGAGTAAGCAACCTTTGAACTTGATATCGACCTCACTGAGCCAAACTACTTATCAACACATAGTTTGAACATTAGTCTCTTGTTTCTACTAAATGTGGTCCAAACTTTGACTCCCATCACAATTACTCAATTGATGATACTTGTATGTCTAGAACAAGTGACATTAGACTATTAATTATTCATCTTTTGCAATTTCTTCTTCTTTATTTTTTTTCACACTTCACGCGGTGAATATGTCCTTGTCTTTTTTTTTAAAGCCTTTTTCCTTTATCGGTTGTAGCGGTTAATAACGGTTTCGAAACCCCTTTGAACCTTGAGGAACCCTTTACCTATTAACAATATTTGTTTCACTAGTCCCACACTCTAAGCTTTATTAACACCACTAATGTGATTTGATAACACTTATAAGTTCACTAGTCCATTTTGTTCTTCTTGGTTGTTTTCATCTTTTCTTAATGCCCTTATAAATTAAAAAAGAAAGAAAAATTAGTCCTAAGGACTAATGAATAGGAGCTTATAGTGGTAAATATTTGATAAAATTAAACATTGATTTGTAGTGATTTTGTCATAAATTCACAAATCTTCCATTTAGAAAGAGTAATACGGAGTGTATCTAGAGATAGCTCATATGACTATGTATAATATTACCGATAAATAATCTATATATCTATACAAAGCAACTCCCAAACTTTTTTAGTTTGTTTTACATTACATTTATTTCATGAGCAATTTCCTAGATACAGTTATTTCATTGTTGACATTTCTAATCACGTTGTGCAATAATTATTTAACTCCATATATATTTAAAACTAAAAAAAATTAATTATTTGATTTGTTTATCATTTTTCAAATTTTAATTATAGTTTTGTTACTAATTAAGGCGGTAAGATCGTTCTTTTATGCTAAGTAACTAAACTAAATTGGAGTAAAATTGAAGTTAGATGAAGTTAACTGAAGTTAGTTAAATTGAAGTGGGCTGAATTCAGTTGAATTGAACTGAATTGAGCTTGAGTAAGCTAAATTTAGCTTGAATAAGCTGAACTGAGCTGATGGCTGAAATAGAAATAGAAATGAACTGAGCTAAAGTTGGATGAAGGGAACTAAATTAAAGAAATTGACTAAACTGATGTACCATAAAATTAAGTTTAAAAGAATAGGGTTTAAGTCATATTGTATTTCTTAATTACAATTACTTAAATTGAAAATGTGAGCATTTGCTCGGGTATTATCTAGTAGTAATAAACTAATAATAAAATCCATGGCTACTTTAGTGACAGAACTAGTGTTTGCACCCAACAACTATATTACTTCGTATATAAAAATTATTTACCCATTTATAGTATTTGTTGCAAATGAGCGATAGTGGTAATACAATTGGAAGAGAGAAATAAAGGTTTTGATCAGGTCAATACTCCTCCCCACTTAATAATTAATTAATTATCATAGATTCATAAAATTTTGACATGACTTGTTGACAATAGACATAAGTGTGTAGGATGGTAAAAATTAGGTTATGTCTGGTCATGAGTGTGTGTAGGATGTGTTAAGTCTGCCTTGAGGCATATTTATATATAGACAATAGACATAAGTGAAAATAAGAGTGTCGAGTAAATAGATTAGATCATACACATTTTTGAGAGAGCATACCAAATATGAACGCATAAATATAAGATTTTAAGCTAAGGAGAAATTATGTGATATTTGGATAATTAGGTGCATCAAAAAGTCACATTTACTGGTGAATGAATTCGAGTTTGTGGCGGGTTTCATGTCGAAAAAATGGATGTTTGAGTCCCGATTTTAAAATTTYAAGGCTAGAGTCGGGGTATATCGAGTTAAAATTGGACTGATTTTTGGACCTAAAGTACTAAATGGCAGCGATTGTRAGGGTACTTTGATACTTTTCGGTCAAAACAAACAATATTTTTGTGCCAAGGATCGAGTYACTCTTTAAGTTGGGTTTGTTTTGCTCACCTCTGGTCACACTTCATAACGTAATGTTATACTCCCTCCGTATCATAATTCTAAAAACGAATAGACTTTTTTTTCTCTACTTTATGTCAAATCGTTTCTAGAATTATGATACGGATAAAGTACTATCAAACTACTCCAAAGTCCCAAGGCCCACTCTATATTAGTCAAGATATACGGTAAAAGCAGAGAGGTGATTTCACCTATAATGACTGATATACTAAATATACTAATTACGTAGATATAAAGAAAAACAATTTGTAAAGCGTGCAACAACTTTGTGACCACTTAGAAGCCTTTTCGTGCACAACCTTTGATCTTTTTTATTATTTTTGAAAAATCAAATTAAGAGTATTTCCTACGTTTCCTAAGGAAAGGAGCTTCCAACATATTTTACTTTACGCATAACATAATTCTTTCATCTTTCAACTTTGGAAAATATTGGACGACTTTTGTATTCTTCTGATAATTAACATCATCTTTGTTGTCATATTATGAAATTTTAGTCTTATTTGCTAATTTGTCACGTCATGCTTATGTCATTAAGATTTAGTTATTTCAGGACATATTAGTAGCACAGCACACATTTACCTAATTCTAAAAATCTTGTATTAGCTACTTTCAAATTATAGGTTATTATATTTACATTCTTGTTTAATTCTCTTGAACCGACTAAAGTAATTCTTCCATTGTAACGTAAGAATGAAAACATAAAATATTTTATACTTTGTACCTCACTTACAATGAACAATTATTACATTTTTTCTGTTACGAAAAAAGTATTTTATTGCTTGTCACTTCAAATACAATGTAGTTTTACTAATAATATATATATGAAGAAAAATCATTATTGTGGTAAGTATAAATTGTCTCTTCTATTAAATGGTTTCTAAAGGACAAAAATTCCAGCATAAGAAAAGCTAAAAGAATGTAATAAGTCCTAAGCTTGGTGCTGATGAGTCTAAATACATATGAGTATGAAATGTCAAAAAGAAACATCATATTCTTTGAACTAAGTATGTTTATTCATGTTACCTGGATCCTTTGAAATTGAATCGTAATTAATGATTTAATGTCAACAACCCCAACACAACATGAACTAATGTTTTCACACTAATAAAGAAACCTAGAGAAGGAAACAAAACATTACAAACTTGCTATGCAAAAAGTTTGTGGTGTTTGATGTTTGTACCTAAACATACTGAAAACCTTGCATTGCAATGAGTTGCTACGACCACTTACACATACTGTCCTACTTTTCTCAAGCAAAAAAGCCATATATATTTCTTGTCTCTTAGTCCTTATCTCCTATACAATAATCATTGCAGGAGTTGCCGATGCAGCAGCGTGGTGACGCTGTTGAGCTCGATGGTCTATGAGGCTAATGCAAGGGTACGTGACCCGGGTACGGGTGCGTAGGAGCTATCTCATCACTTCAACAACAAATTGATGTGCTCCAAACCCAATTAGCCCTAGCACAAGCTGAAGTTGTCATATGCGCATGCGACGTATGGCAACAACATAGCACTACACCTCACCATCTTCTTCATCAAGCCACTACTTCACCTCAAAATTCACCACCGTCTAAGATTATGTCTTCTCATCAATCCAAGTCTTTTTTAGCATGGACATGGGTGTTGATCAACCTAATATGGGAGAGTCACTATTGGTCATGTTGACTATATTACATGCCCTTAATCATCTCTACTTTTCTTTTTTATGATGCCAATATTGTCCTTAGTTTTGGGACCTAGTTGTTTCCTCTTTGTGACCTTGGTCTTTTATATATATAGCACATTCCTCACTCTTTAATCTTATTACATGAGGTAGAGTAGGTATGATGATATTTAACCTTATTGTACATTGTTAAAAACATATATAATGATGACTTATTATGTAGTTAGTATAAGTAAACTGATTGGTCCATATTTGCTTCAATATATCTCTTTAGGATTGTTGTTTGCTTATGTGCTTAATGGCCATATAGTCTTCTCAATGGGCGTTTAGTAAACCGACATACTAATGGCTTATTGAAAGGCGCACTTTATTCATCTAGTGTCCCGTTTTATTTTAAGTGTGACACTTTTTTGACGAATTCTGAACATTCTAATAAAAAAAAGAAATTGAGAAAACAAAAAACAAAAATAAGGAGGAGTCATGAGATTAAAAAGGATCAAGATAAAGAGGAAGAATGTTTAAAATAAAAATGTTATGTTTAATATGGTATTCTCTAACAAACGCATTAAAAAGAAAGAGAGGAAGTACTACATATTAAATTGAATGATTTGTATTAAACACTATTTGTCGGCCGATGTAAACTGTTATGTCACTTCATAGTATTGAAGATCGGTTGAAAGAATGGGGGTTGAATGATTACATGTATGCATATCACATGAAAGAGATTTTCACTTTGACTAGTTCTAATTGTAGGCTTGTAGCACAACTTTTCCTATTCTTTTATGTACGGAATCTCCTCATTCCTCTTAAACAATTTGATAACTTAGCGTTTTTTTTTTTTTTACGAGAAGATTAGGGATTTCATTAATAAAAAAGATCAAAAGAAAAAACAAAATTCCAAAAAAATACCTTAGAAACTAGTTATGTCGCGAGATTCGATTTTAAATAGCTTTAATAAAAATCTTCATAGAAACATACAATCTGTGAGTTCACTGAAACCTTACATCTCCATTCTCCAACAAACGATAAAACGAAATCCATAGATTATCCGATCTTCCATAAGGGAAGACAAGAAAACTACACTCCAAACTCTCACAAAAGGAGATAATATAATAAACCCAAAAATTGGGGATAAAACTCTCATAAAGAGATAGAAAACCCAATAAATGGGGATAAAATTATTCTCATAAAGAGATAGAAAGGAGGGTTATTCATGAACAAATTAAAAAAGCAAAAAGAAAGCAGTAAGAAGAAAAGTTGAATTGGGGCTTACCACCATCAAAGAGATGATAGTAGCCCCGACAAATGAAGAAAAATTAAGATTTTAGAGAGAGTTTTTTAGAGAGAAAGCAAAAAATTAAATAGTATGTTGCATTAATTTGATAACTAGTTACTCCCGCATTTTAAAAAGAACGTACTACAATGCAAGATTTGCTGCATAAAACTGTGGTTAGGAAGTTGGTTAATGATTTGAAATAAACTGAATATATAATTAAATTAACTGAATTGAAAATGAAATGTAACTGAACTAGACTGAATTGTGTCAAATTGAAACTGAAATTAATTAATAATATAAAACTGAAACCGAACTCTAACTGAATTGAACAAATTGAAACTAAAGTTGTAATAACTGTTTGAAAAATTGAAGCTAACTGTTAACATAAAACCGGAACTGAAATTAACTGAATTGAAATTAATTGAAATTCACAATAACTGAACTGAGATTAATTGAATTGAGATGAACTGAAACTGAACTTAACTGAACTATAATAAACTAAATCGAAGTAAAATGAAATTGAAATAAACAGAACTGAAATAACTGAAACTAAACCGAATAATTAAATAGATTGAGGATTTAAGACAAAACGAAACAATTAAAAGAAGTTTTTAGTATTGTAATTATATGGTTAGTAGCTTGATTTTTAAAGGAATACATACATACCAATGAGCATGATTAAATTTTAGACTTTGTTGTTTAAGCAATTTAATTCTAGTGCAATGTTAGAAGTAGGGGTATTGTGATACAACACTACTCATGAGCTACATGAGATCAACTCAGTCAAATCTTAACTCRWTTGAGCTCGACTCAAGATCGACTCAAGATGCTAACCGGTCGAGTTTAGGATCAATGAACTTGAGTCGATAAGCCCGCGAGACTTGATATTATATGTAAAGCTATAAAGTTAAATAATAATTAAAAAAAGGTAAAAACAACTTTGTACCACATTGAAAAAATGAGATGAGTTGGAGTAAAACGTGAGTTATATAAGAGAATACTAATGGTAATATAAAGTTTTACATTCCGATCCATTTCCCACATGAAAGTTTTGGAAATAAAAAAGAAAGTCTTAAATGTTATAAAGTACCGCAAGTTTTTTTTTGGTGAAAGTACCACAAGATTTTTAAATGTTAAAAAAATTTACAAACCAACATTCCACATTGAAGTTTTGGAAAAAAAAAAGTTGTTAAAAAATGTTATAAAAGTGACATAAGAAAAGAATGTGGTAACATACTAGGGAATTCTACATTCCCATTTCAATTTTGGAAAATGTGGGTAAATGTTATAATACAACATACTTGTAATATCATCAACACATAACTTGTAAAATTTAAAAATGTGGGTGTGAGTTATAAAATTAACATAACTTGTACATTAGTAAATTTACTATCTTTATTTTTTAAAAAATGGAGAGCCTCAAAAATCCCAACCCCTCCCTTATCTGCCCAAGAGAATGACCAATTCATTCGTTCCATTAAAAACCCAAACGGAACATTAATCATCTCATCTTTAATGATGACAATCCTAGAATCAATGAAGGTGGCGATATGGACGTCGTCAGGATCCCATCAATGAAGTCCAGACACCAAACCACACTAGGGTTTCCTTAAATGCCTTAATGGTATGCAATCCTTTGCTAAGGATATGCTGAATGGAGAAGTGCACCAAAGCTTCCAATCCGATGGCCCCAATGCTAAATACGATTTTGAAGATGACAATCTCTTGAAGACTTCATTGATGATCCTAAATGCCCTGTCATTCTTTGACAAAGAGGAAAAAGCCTCTTCGAAAACCCTGGAGAAATTCTTATTCTCAAGTTTTTGACAAAAATTATGGCTATATGACTTTGGTGCGAAGGCTGACAAAAAAAATGGCATTTGAAGGGCACTTTACTCTCACAGATATTGGCTGCTTCTTTACTACATAGCTCGTTTCTCGACCAAAGGATTACAACCATGTAATCACTAATGGCCCATGGTTGATTGAGGATCACTATCCTCACCATTCGTCTCATGGTACCAATTTGTTTCTGATAATGACCATTCGTTTTCTTCTGCTTGGGTTCGCATCCCTAATTTATCAGTTGAGTACTTTGATAGTGGATACTTCTTCACAAGGTTGGTCCAAGATTGGCAAGGTAATCAAAGTTGTCGTACCACAGCCACAACAAAAAGGGACAATTCACTCGTTTGCGTGGAAATAGACCTCTCCAAACCTCTCCTCTCAAATTCTGGCTCCGAGAAAGATTTGAAAAATCCAGTATGAAGGGCTACGTCTTATATGTTAAATAAGTGTGACCCCGAATTAACCAAAGAAGATGAATGCCTGAGTTGAACTTTGGATCCTGAACAAGTGCCTCAAATGACCATCATGACCATCCACCACCGCACAGGTTCCTCCACCGGCTCAACCAGAAGAAGTGGAAAGCTTGGCTCATGGATGCTTGTGCGTAAACTACCCGAGCCCGCACCTAGCCTGATCAAAGGAGCAACACCCCTCCCAAACCCTGAACCTAATTTTCAAAATTCAAATTCAAATTCCAATCCCAGGTCAACCTACAAATCTGCTATGGGTCAAGATTCAATATTCTTGAATCATGGATATCTTTTAGGTGAGGATAATGGTGCTTTTTGGATGGAAAAGATATTCCATGCTCTCTTGGATTATTCGGATTCCCACGATAATTATGCAAAAAATTCGGGTACTGCATCCATCTTGCCATCGAATAATTCCAATATTCCCACAATTGAGCTAACTGACTAATGGAGCAGAATTGGCTAACTTATGTGAAATCTCAAGAACATATATTTCACATACTAGCTCTAAATTCCCTAAAAACGTGCAAACTCTGTGCTATCTTCTAAAAGAACAAAGTCACAGCCAACCAAGTGCCAATACCAATGCACGTGACAAGCCCTCTGATGCCTTTAAAGGCACCCATTGAACCCCTCTCACCATCTACAACTTTCTCTTCCCTCAAGCAACAAAGTGCGCAACTCCAATGGTCTTTCTCACTCACTCATGTCAGTTCACCAACAGTCTTGCCCTAACCAAAATGCTCCCGAATGGACTTTTTGTATAGGGCATCCGATGGAAGTCTCACATTTGGGACCATGCACCGCTAATTCACGTGATGGAAGTCCAAATTATGTCTTGGCTCGAGCGAGGCAGCACCCTCCGGACCTCCTTCTTACGATGACACTGCCACTACAGGCAAGAGCCATTTATAGGCAATTTCGGAAGCTTACACCGATTCTCTTCCGTCTTTCAACGTCCATGATTATAGATACCCTAATCTTAATCCGTCCTCCACTCTTATCTCCTCCTGGAGTGGAATGTTAAGGAGCAGGGAGTAGGGCTTTCATTTCAGCCTTAAAAGAAATTTTACGATTTCATAACCCACTGTGATTGCTCTTGTCGAGACTATATGGATGGTGATCATGCTCATTCTCTTGCACCAAGATTATATTATAGTGGTCATTTGTGTGTGGATGCAGGCAGGCTTCTCGGAGGAATTTGGGTTTACTAGAAACCTGAACTTGTCTCGATTGGGGAGGTTAATCGTAGCTTCCAACATCTTACACTGGAAATATCGTGTTGGAGACAATCCATGGTTTCTCGGCTATTTATGCTAGCCCTGACCCGATTAAAAGGTCTAATTTGTGGAATTTTCTGCAACATTTTGCATCATCCCACAACCTCCTATGGTTGTTAGGAGGTGATTTCAACGATACTCGCTATTCTTGGGAGTGTACTGGCTGTAGTGACTCCTCTCAACGAAGAGCACATAAGTTCAATAACTGGGTTGATGGCATGCAATTGTTGGAACTCCCCTTCTCTGGTCCATCTCACACTTGGTCTCGAGACGTCTCGACTGCAACCCGCAAAAGTGCTCGTCTGGATCGAGCTTTGTGCAACTTAGCTTGGGGTTCGCGATTCACTAATGCCCAGGTGACTCATCTCCCAGCGGTCCAATCGGATCATTGTCCCATCCTGATATCACCCAATGGTTTTGTTCCAATTTCTTCTATCTCAAAACCTTTCAAATTTCAAGCTGCCTGGCTCACACACGCTCAGTTTGACAACTTCATCCAGGAAAATTGGTCCAATTCTAAGCCATTAATCCCCTTCCTTCATGAATTTTCTGAAAGACTCCAATCATGGAATAAAACCRTCTTTCGCAATGTGTTTAGGAAGAAACGAGAACTACTAGCTAGATTGGGTGGCATCCAGAAGAAATTGGCTCTTGGTTATGATAAGGGTCTTGTAAAGCTAGAAGCCAAATTGCGGCGTGAATTTGATGACATTCTTCAGCAGGAAGAACTCATTTGGTTCCAAAAGTCACGTGCAGATTGGATTGTTGATGGAGATCGAAACACCAAACTTTTTCACATGTCCACTGTTGTTAGGAGATGGAGCAATAAGGTTTTAGCTTTGAAGGATACCCATGGTGACTGGATAACTGATCCCCAGCATGTGAAAACTCATGTTTTGGAATATTTCCAAACTTTATTCTTGGATGATAATCCCAGTGTCTCTCACTCACTCCCAACAAAATTGTTCCCGCTCTTCCCAGATCATGAATGGCGTAAATTATCAAGGCCATTCTCCAAAGAGGAGATAACTTTGGCACTCAAATTTATGGGTGCGTATAAGGCTCCAGGCCCCGACGGCTTTCAAACCATTTTCTACAAAAAATTCTGGCATTTAGTCGAGCCGAGTGTCTATACACTTGTGCTCAATGTATTACAAGGCTAAGATCTTCCTCCCAACCTTAATGATACTTTCCTTGCCTTGATTCCCAAAGTGGAAGCACCTAAGACAGCAAAACAATTCCGCCCTATTTCGCTGTGCAACGTGGTCTATAAACTYATCACGAAAGTGCTAGTTAACAGGCTCAAAATTGTGCTTTCTCTTCTCATCTCTCAAACTCGGTGTAGCTATGTTCCGGGACATCAAATCACAGACAATATCGTTATTTTTCAGGAAGTTATTCATTCAATGCGGAATAAACAAGGTGCACAATCATTCATGGCAATTAAGCTTGATTTGGAGAAGGCGTATGATAGACTTCGTTGGGACTTTATTTGTGACACTTTGCTTGAAATGAGGTTGCCCAAGAACCTCATCAATGTGATAATGAATTGTGTGACATCTGTCTCTGAGAGTGCTTTGGAATGGAGAGCCCACTACTGCTTTCTCCCTTACTCGTGGCATTAGGCAAGGTGACCCTTTGTCACCCTATCTATTTGTCATGTAGTAGTCGGAGCCTAGGTTAGGATTCATAATCCAACACAAAAATAATCCGATCCGATCAATCGAATCCGTGATGCTTGATACCGATCTGGAAAAATCGGATATCGATCGATTTTTAAGGTTTCGGATATTTCGGGTCGGATATCGAAAATTTTCGGATCGGATTCGGATCGGAATTTTGCACTTTCGGATATTTCTGATATCCGAATATCCGATTTTTTATTAAAAAATAATTTATATGGGAAAATAAAGGAAAATAGGGTAAAAATTATATACTTCGATCCATGATCCGATTGATCCGATTCGAAATTCGGATATCCGATCCGAAATTTCGGATATCGGATCGGATTCGGATCGGGAATATTAGTTCGGATATTTCGGGTCGGAATATCCGAAAATTTTCGGATCGGATTCGGATCGGTATTTGCCCGATTCGAAAATTTCGGATATCCGGATTTTCGGATCGATCGGATCGGATAATCCGATTTGAACACCCCTAGTATGGAGCGTCTAAACTTACTCATTGAGAAGGTCTATTTTTGAAGGTTCTTGTCCCGATCAGAATAAGTAAAAAAGGCCCCAACTCTCGAATTTACTTTTTGCTGCTGACATAGTCATTTTTGCCGAAGCTCGGTAAGTCAAGCTCTTGTCATCCGTCAAGTTCTTCAACGTTTCTGTGAGGCCTCTGGTGAAAAAGTTAGCTTCGATAAATTGAGAGTTTCTTTTCCAAAATGCCCCCTTGGACCTTAAAGAATGGATGTCTCAGACTCTAAATATTGCTCCTACTGAGGATTGGGCTTTTACTTGGGGATGCCACACTTCATTCCAGATGACTAAAGCCACCTAACACCTCGTGGAGAAGGTTGATCGAAGTTTATGTGGGTGGAAGTCCAAGTTTCTATCCTTGGCAGGGAGGGTTACTCTTGCTAAGTCTACCCTTTCTAGCATTGCCGCATTTTCCATGCAGACGGCTCAAATAACCTCGAAGCATTAGTGATGACATTGATAGGAAGACTAGGGTTTCATTTGGGGTGACAATCAAGATAATCGTCGTGTGCACCTAGTTGCTTGGAATACATGCTTTGACCAAAAGATGCTGGAGGACTAGGCATGCGTTCAATGCGGCAAACCAATGCAGCTTTTTTGGCTAAGTTGGGTTGGAGGACCATCAATGAACCAGATGCACTATGGTCTCGTGTGATCAGGCATAATATTGCAAGGGGCGAAATGATTTAGAGATGTTCAAATCTCACTTCAATGCTCGACCTTTTGGCGTGGCTTGGTAGCCAATCACCTACTCTTCAAAAGGGTGCCCAAACGGCCATTGGGAATGGGTTTAAACCAAGTTTTGGCTCCATAAATGGGTCCTCAATCAGCCTTCTCGTTGAAGTTGCAATTAAGGAAGTGCCCCAACGATGCAGCATGATCTTGTGGCTGATGAGCATTGGGATGCTAACCAGGGCTGGAATGGGAAGTGCTCGGTGAATTCTACCTCTCAGTGTACTAAAGAAATTCAATCATGTGAGCTCTCGAAAGATCCTTTGATGCAAGATGCCCTCTATTAGACTGGAACTTCTAGTGGGCAGTTTTTAATCAAATCTGCAATTCGCATTATGCGAAATGATGCCCCTGACTCGACTGATCCTTTTTGGGATATGGTTTGGTCGGCTTCCACCCCAAATCGAATCAAATTTGTCCTTTGGCTCGTGCTGCATAACAAAATTCTTTGCAATGTCAATCGGGTCTTCGCCATATTTATGACAATCCCTACTGCGATGTTTGTCGTCTTGAAGAGGAAACTGAGTTACATGTGCTACGTGATTGCCTGACACCCTCAAGCTTTTGGCATACTTTGTGTCTTCCACTCGTCGCAATGTTTTCTTTGGAACTAATGACATTCGACAGTGGATCATTTATAATCTCACTCATTTTGTCTTCTCGGAATGACAATTGGACTTACTTGTTTCCTGTGGCACTTGGTGGATTTGAAATGGAGAAACCAACAGGTATTCCATAGTGGCAGTGGCATTCCACTGTAGATAAAGCACAATTCATTCGTGATAAAGCTCAAGAGGTTCATATGGCTCTCACCCGTGATAGGCATCTTGAAGTTTCGATCAATCTAATGCAGGAACATCATATTGGTTGGGTCTCCCCCCCCCCCCTTACGAGTGACCACCTTGAATACAGATGGAGCTGCTCAAGGCAACCCAGGACTTGCGGGTGCAGGTGGCCTCCTCCGGGATCACCAAGGGAGGTGTTTGTGTTTTTCTATCACCATGGGTATCTGCTCAGCTTTTCATGCGGAAATGGTGGCTCTCTTGAAAGGTCTTGAGCTAGCATGGTGGCAAGAGATTAAATTGCTTGACATTTGCTGTGACAACCTCACTTGTGTACAAGTCTCATGTCAGATTCTCCTTATCAAGGCTACTTGCGAATGTGGTTCGAGGTGCAAATTTTTGATCAACCAAGATAGCTGGGTGGTGCACATTTCGCATTGTTACCGTGAAGCAAACCGTGCCGCAGATTGGCTCGCAAACCAAGGAGTGAGTTGAAGCACGACGGACCGATGAAGGTGGACCATGTCCTTCCACCTCCCTTAGCTAGAATAATTGCTGATGATCTATGAGGAGTCTCCTTCCCTCGGCTTATTGTTAGTTAATGTTGTCTCAATGTTGTTTTAGCTTTTTTGTTTGAGTCCTTGTACTCTCATTTACATAAAAAAAAAGTAAAGTTTACTAATTACAAGCCCAATTAAATTAGCCCACAAAGTTGAACAATTACAAGCCCAATTAAGAAACCCACAAAGTTTAATTATGTGTAACTTTCAGGAATTTTATAACTCTCCTTAGTCAAAAAAACTTTTCCACAAACTCTCAATGTGGGATAGTCTGGTGGGCATTCAAATGCTAAAACCAAACAACACATACAATGGGCCTAATTTCAATATTGTGCGCATGTGTCGAAGCTACATTGAAAGGGATGAATGGGAAGTGATTATTACCCATTGGCCATTGCTATAGAGAGTTGAATAGAGCTGCGGACCATCTTGCAAACCAAGGAGTGTTATCCAGTCTGCTGTGCTTATGAAGGGTGTTGTTCCATCGAGTACACTGCTACAGATCGTTGAAGAAGATGCCAAGGCTGTTGGCCTTCCAAGAATGATTCATGTTGTGTAGTTTTTTAGTTTTTAGTTTTATTTTTTTTGAGGTTGTTAGTTCCTCTCATTTGAGTAAAAAAAAAACAATGTTCTTACGTTTCTGGTCTCCTATAGTTTTTCACTATGGTTTTAAATGTACTTATTTATATGACTTTCATAATTTTGTGTTAAAAATTAACGAACATTCTTTTCTAAAGTTTCAACGTAGGAAAGTAGGTTTGTATATTTTTCTAACATTGAAAAACCTTGTGCTACTTTTATAACATTTCGTACTCACACTTTTTTCCAAATCTTTAATGTGGGACATAGAAATATGAAAATTTCCAACACCATTAAAATGGAAAAGAAACGAAGAAAGGTTCTATGATTTGATATTCTTGATTCTTAATTAAATGACAAAATTTTTCACTGCAAAAAACATAGGAAGTAGATAGATAACTAAAGTATCATGTGTCTTCTTGGATGAAGTTTTGATTGGTTGCGAAGAGAGAATAACACATGAGATATATGGGTTTGTT
>SNQN01010404.1:9109-22055 GCA_008642245.1 Bassia scoparia | reverse complement strand
TATATATATATATATATATATATATATATATAATATATAGAATGATGCATATTATGTTGAAGTCTGCAACATAACATTGAGCTTTTCGCAGCTATGTGACAAAAGGTAAAGAGTTGAGTTTCAAGACAAACCTAATGTCACATAGTAACTCAAACAAACAAGTGAACTTGTATGCAAGGGAACAAGAAGACATGAATATTTATGTCACCTTTCTGGACAAAATTCATGAGAACAAGTTTGTTTATTGAAGCAGAATTTTTTGACATAAACAATGGATTTGGTATAGAAGGATTAGACATGCAGCCTTGAGCACCTTAATAACTTAAAGTACGTGACTTGGTGATAGGACTTACCACATCAAGTACAAGGCTGATGAAGTTCTTCAGAATGTGTTTAGGGGGAAACATGTCAAAACTCTTTTAAGCTAAAAATGTTATGAAGTACAATAGAAAGACCTTTCGAACTTGTACACATTTATTTATGTGGAACCTATGAGTGCACAAAAGTCAAGAGTCATAGATATTATGTGTTTTTGTTGATGATTCTCCAGGACACTTGGGTGATATTGTTACTCAAAGGATGAAACATCGATGAGTTTGTGGATTTGGTAAAAACGGGTGGAGAACCAGCTCAATTTCAAGTTGTTTGCAGTAGATCGGACCAATGGTATTGAATTTGATAATGCTGACTTTATTGATTATTTAGGACACATGAATTAGTCACAACTTCTCGGCCCCCCGAGAACATCAACAACAAAATGGTGTTGTTGAAAAGAAAGATAGAACTCTTAAGGAGACGGCGAGGACAATGCTCATTGGAGTGGTTTAGACACTCCAAAAGTGTCTCCCCAAATTGGAATAAACCGACGAGGAAAAGTACACGTTTCGAAATAGATTTGATTCCGAAGCTATGGCTGAAATCCATAAATCCAAAAGCATTTGCATGAGTTGAATTAAAGTTGAGTTTGAAATCATACACTGAGGCAATAAAGCGAAAAATATTTTTTTATTTTTTTTATTTTAGGCTTTTTCCCTTTATTTTAGGATTTTTTTAGAATATCTTCATAGTTTATTTCTATACGATTTTGTTCTTCTCATTTTTCTGAGTTTCGCCCAGTATTGTGTAAATAATTTTTCCTGATTTTCTATGATTTTCTAATATTTTTTACAAGTTTTATAAAATGATTTCAAAAATAAATAGTTTAGAATTAGAAAGCTCGGGAATAAGCTGGAATATTCTAGAAGGTACATTCTTGACCTCCAAGCAAGCCAAATATGATAAAGGAAACTTCTCTTGAATAATAGATAGATCAAAAGACTAGTAGATGCAAAAAATTCACAAAGAATATCTGACGAAAGATTAATAGATTAGTCTTTGCTAAGCTATTTTCTTCGCATAGCCCATAAGTACATTGTTCTTGGGTGCTATTTTTCGAACATCAACAAAAAACATCTTCGATCAATGAAAATCATAAATCAAACAGTGGCAATTCAAAACTCTTAAAAACATCTCTCTAATTTCAAATCCACAAACCACATCTCAATTCAAAAGTCCTTGAGTTCATCGCATGCTTTCGGAGTTGTATCTTTGCGGATTTAAGTACAAATTCTGAAGCTATTCAATCCAACCTCTCTCTTCTCTTGTATTAATTTTGAATAATATAATATATAATTTTAGTTTGCTTTTGGTTTTTCAATCATAGTAAATTCATTCGTTTTCATCATTTTTTCGATTTACGCAATCGTCTTAATTGTAATTGTCAATGCTAACGATTTTCTTTGTTGTGATAAGCAATTCAATTGGAAGCAAAGCTTTTGATACACTAAATCTTCGTTTTATTTTGTATTGATAGCGATAACAAGGTGAGTTGATTTGTAATATATTCGAACGTTTGTAATTCTTGTATAGTGTGTGTGTGTTGTGTGTGTGTGTGTGGTGTTGTGTTTGTGTTTTGTGTGGTGTGTGTGTGTGTGTGTGTGTTGTTGTGTGTGTGTGTCTATATATATATATATAATCCTTGATTTTATGTACATGACTCTTTCTATTGCCTTATTAAGATCTGAATTTATTTTAACCACAGATAATTTAGATTAATTATGGACCGAACGAATTTCAGGGCCCATATTAATTTTGATTAATTCGAAGTGGTGAAATCGTTAGGATAGGTAGCGATGCATGCGCATGCATAAATAGAAATGACTCTTGTAATAATGATACTTCGCTTTTTAAGATCAAATTGATAGGCCATTGAATTCAATGATTAAGATTATGGAACTACAATGAGACCGAGTAGAGGCCGCTACATTCGGGGCGAATTGGGTCAAAGATTTTTCCGTACACGTCACCGAACCCACACTCTAAAGTTACCAAGACAAAAGGTGGTCCATTAGTTTTGGCACCATGTTTTGGGCGTCCGGATTAACTTTATAGGCACGGTGGAGATTATCCCTCTATTGACGACACCCTAGCGCACTCACGTGCAGGATTCGTCGGCTCAAGCCAAAATCAAATCGAATGTTAGGACGTAGGCACGATGAGTCCGCCTGAAGTGGTCTCCAAAGATTTTCTACGGTGAAAACTGTTGACACTACTTGCTATATATTCAATAAAGGACTCATTATAACAAAGTTCAATAAGATCGCTATGAACTCCATAAAGGTTCGAAAGCCTAATATTGCAAATACTTCCATGTGCTCAGATGCAAATGTTTTGGCCATAAACAATGAGAAGAACCAGCTTGATAAATTTGAACTCTGGGAGTGATGAGGGAATCTTCCTTAGATACTTTACTTAAAGAAAAGCATCATAATCTTTCAATAAGTGGACTTTGTGTGTTTGAGGAGAGTTCATGTCAACTGATGAATTTAACATGTCTTTGAGATTGCGCAGTGTACAGACAGATGAAGCGATTGGACCTGATGGAGTTTACGAGGAACCATGTGCCAGTTCTCTAAGATGGAAAGCAAATATAGAAACCACCTCTCTTGGTCCACAAATGCTAGGGTGGAGGGCCTAGGAAGAAGATGACGATGCTAATAAGATTTAAATCGAGGAACCAGTGACTAATGGCTTTCAAAAGAAACACAGGTAAGGAGTTTTAGGGGGGAACAAATGAGCCTAACATTGATGAAAGAGCTTTTCCCTGAACATGAAGGTTAAGTAATGATTAGGAAAACAATGTTGAACATGAATCCTTCTAGTTTCGAAGTGTACGGGCGCCGGGGCCATCAATGGTCGGACTGGATCCGGTCCTGTAGGACGTGGGCCGCGCCTCAGCGTACTAGCGGGCGCGCGGCTTTAGGTACTACATCGAGGTGCCCTTGTGCGTGGGCTTGAGCCACGAATCCGCACGTGAGTGCGTTGGGGTAAGTGTTGTCGAGTAAGGGGGAATCGCCACCGTGCCTAGAAAGGTTATTTCACGGACGCCCGAAACGTTGGTGCCATTGCCAAAACAGGCCCACGTCCAATCAAGTAACCAGTCGTGGGTTCGGGACATGGTACGAATCAGATCTGTAACCAATTCGCCCGCATATGTAGCGCCTCTCTCGTCTCATTGTAATTCACTTAAACACGATTTATTGGATGCATACAACTACATATTCGCAACCTATTCAGCCGCACTAAGCCCTAAAAATTACTAAGTGAGTGAGTTTTACTATTATGCACAAGAGACTACCTAACCTAGAAATAGTGACCACTTTGTATTATACATGTTAATAAACGGTGCCTAAAAAGGTTGTCCATAGTTAATCTGATTTAAGTGATTCACATAATTCCGGTCTTTGTTAGCAAAATATAACAAAGTTTATACAAAACAATGAACAACGATGAGAAAATATGAAGTGTATAAACTTAAAAGTATATGCAAAACTCATCTTACCCTAAATCTGCAAAGAAAACAAAAGTTAGTTTGTAAAAACGAAATGAAACGAATCCTTTGCTTGAATCGGCTACATGAAAACCAAGAAAACAATTGTTAGTCCATGATAAACGCAAGCGGCAATAGATCTTTCGCCTTGAAATTGCTATAACAAGAATAAAGAATTGTTAAGTTATTGGGACAAGGATAATCAATAATGAAATGAAATCAAAAGAACGAAACAAAACAATGAAACATGGAAAACCTACATATTTACATTGAACGATTCCAAGCGGTTCTACATTGTTTTGAATTACATTAAAACTCATAATAATGATTAATCAAATTAAAAGAAAGTGGAGAGAGGATTATTGGTGAGTAATCTCAAATTCAACCTTTGTTTACGCTTGTGATTCGAAAGAGAATCGATGCTTGAATTAAAAGCGAATGTGTTGATGTGTTTAGGTGTATTTGAAGAGAAGAGAGAGAGAGAGAGAGAGATGAGAGAGTATGCGTATAAAGTGTATGAAGTGAAGGTGTCGGCGAATTGTGGCGTGTCGTGAAAGTCGTGTCGGACTGAGCAAGGCAGCAAGTATATTTAGGCAGTAGGCAAAAACGAGGCAAGGAAACCCTGCGTATATACGCTGAGGAATGAGCGTATCTACGCAGGTGGGAGAGCGTAATATAGTCTCAACTCAGCGTTATACGCCCTTCTCTTCCATAAGGTTGCAACGAATGTATGGCATTGTTGAGAGATATACGCAGCTTGTGGACGTATATACGCTCTGATGAGCGTATATAAGCTCATGCATCTGCGTAAATACGCTCAATGACTTCGTATATATTTCCAAAAACTCGATATATTTGATTTCCTCGTTTATTTGTGATTTCCCCTTGATCGACGCACTCTAGACACCCTTCGCTCTCAAAGCAAGGAGTTCTAGAATGTTCTAGAAGGTTCCACGTATTTCCGGAGTTTTTTCCTAATTATCATGATGTATTCTTTGTTGGTTATCTCGTAATTTAAACATTGCAAAATCATAGAAAATATAGAAAAATCAGAAAAAATTAATTTAAAAATAATTGGGCGGATTTCAGAAAATGTGACGGACATGACGAAAAACAAAAAGCACATGAGAATCGCAGTTGTATCTCCGTTGAAACCTTTGAAAACCTTGAAAACTTGAGAAAACCGAAAGAAAATATTTTTGCCTTGCCTTTGACCTTTGCTCATAGTTTCCGAGTACGTCCCTCACGTATTTTCCAACTTTTGGTGAATTCAAAGCATTCTTTTCTGATTCGAAACCAAACGCGAGACGCGGCTGTATTTTCATCACGGATTACTCATTTGGGTAGACACATTTTCACGTGTTACAGAAGCCGCACTTTGGACTGAGTCTGAAGAGACGATAGGTCTGTAAGACGAAAGTCAAAGTATCGAAGTTCGGACGGAGAGAACTCAGACGTTTGCGACCCTGAGTTACCTTTACGCGGTACCCCCCTGCAAAACAATGTTAAGTTTTTAACCTGTTGCCGCGCCCCATGCGGTGTTATACCCCTTGGAGCGCCTGGATCCTTGGGTGGTTTTCTCCTAGCGGCTGACCTTGGCTTTTCGGAGAGTTGTGATGTGTGTTGCGGAATTTCTGTGCGGGAGAAAATTCCAAAACCCGAAGAATGCCGCGGAACTTCTATGACGGGAGAAAATTTCCAAACCCGAGAGATGCTGACGGAAATTCTACAGGCGGGAGAAATTTCAAGACCTGAAGATCGTGCTGACGGAACTTCTGTTAGCGGGAGAAGATTCCAAGACCCGAAAGATGTGTTTGTGCTTGGATTTCTGTACGGGAGAAACCATAAGACCCGAAAGATGCTTGTGCTGGATTTCCTGTAGCGGGAGAATCGTAGACCCGAAGCGCTGTGCTGGATTTCTGTAAGCGGGGAAATCGTAGACCGAAAGATGCTTATGCTGATTTCTGTAGTGGAGGAAATCCGTAGACCCGAAGTGTGCATATATGTGGATATTTTTGGTGCGGGAGAAGATATATATATATATATATAGCTTATGAAAGTGTCTTACCTACTTTACCATTACCAATGATGGTTCCCTTGTTATCTCCAAAGGGGACACTTCCACCATTAAAGGCTACCGGTGAAAGGAATTGCTTCCTATCTCCAGACATGTGTCTTGAGCATCAACTGTCCAAATACCAATAGGTACCTCCTTTCACCTTAGCCTAAAAAAAAAAAATCAAACTTTAGATTTAGGAAGCCGAATTCCTTTGGGTCCCTTTCCAACAACAATTGATTCTAGTTCATCCTTCCTCACCCAAATTTACTTCATATGTTTGTTGTTTTCATTTACACTTTTTTCCTAGCTAGGCAATCAAGAATCTTATGCCCATCCTTACCACAATGATAGCAAACATGTAAGTCTTTAGCCCTTACATACTTAACCCTTTTGAATTCTTTAATCAATGTGGTTTCCCTAAGGGACCAGTGAGTCTTTGAACTCTGTCTAGCATAACTAAGACCAACTTTTCCCTTGTTACCTCTCGTTGATGTTAGATGACTCAATGTTTCCTTTGCAGTCAATAGTTTGTCAACATGCCTATGATTATAATGAAGTTTTTTCTCTCTGGTTTCAAGTGTCTCAACAGGTAACTTGTTTTTGTCATTTAGAAATTCAAAGTCACTTTTTAAAGCTTCGAGTTCTAGATTGAGTTTTGAAACRAAGAGTTCATTAGTCATGWCAACAGTCATTTGTTGCTTGCCCTTTTTGAACTAATGAATTGCAGCAAGTAAAAGATGTGTATAAGAGACAGGTTCATTAGTCATGTCAACAGTCATTTGTTGCTTGCCCTTTTTGAACTAATGAATTGCAGCAAGTAAATCACATATTTTACATTCATATTCATCCCTCATATCAATGTTACTAATTTCTTTACTTGTACTTGAAGGGAAAATAGTGAATTGTGCAACTTTAAGTGAAGCAATCTCCTTGTGTAAATCTTCTAAGTTGTGGGCCAATATGTCAAAGGCTTTCAACAAACAAGATTTACTACAGGAGCTTGCCTTCCTTCTAAATGTTGAAAAATTAGGGGGCATACTAGAAGTTGATAAGTCTCTAGGGAACCAGTTTGTCAAATCTTCTTCACTAATCCCCTTCCTTGTCTAGCTTTTAAGATCTTACCATTTCTAGTTCCACCTTACACTTTTCTAATTCAACCTCTAGTTCTACCACTTGATTTGTGTTTTGTGGATTGAAGGTGTGAGAAGACAGATTTTTGAGAGCTTATGTTTTGCATGTATTCCGTAGGTTTTCGTTTATATTTGAATAAGCACTGTGGGCAGGTATTTATAGGCGTAGACGAAGGATAAGATAGCAAAATACAAGTGTATATACACTATACGGGAGCGTATATATGCTTGTAGGAAATGCATATATGCTCATATGTAGCATATATATGCTACCTTATAGTGTATATACGCTACCCTATAGCGTATATACGCTTCTGGTGATGTGGCAAGCCACGTCATCAAGCGTATATACGATTGTCATTTTATCTATCCTTCGTCTGATATGTTRGTGAATTTTGGCATCTGCATTTTTCGGATCTAATATATAATTRGAGAATATCCTAGATCTAATTTAGGATTCCTTGGAGATTAAGATTACCCTTCTAGACTATTCCGGATCATTCCCGAGTTTTCTGGATTCCTCTTAGAATTTCTGAATCTATTTGTTTTGAAAATTATTCACAAACTTATAAAATTCAAAGAAAATTAAAATCATAAAAATACTTTAAAAATACTAGCAAAATCAGAAAAATGAGAGGAATAAGACGAGGATAAAAAAMCTTAGAAACAACCTTTAGAAATGACTCTAAAAAATCGTTTTACTAATAAAGAAGGCCTAAAATGGAAAATAACTAAAATAAATATTTTCTGCCTATTATTGGACCCTCGGTGTATGGTTTCAAGCTCAAATTTAATTCTATTCGTGCAAATAGGTTTGATTTATGGATTTTGTCACAAATTTCGGAATCAAATRTATTTCGAAATGTCGTACTTTTCATCACTGAATATTCAATTTGGGGATTCACTTTTGGGTGTCTACAACATCACAAAACCTAGCAATATTGTCCTTAACGCACCCTCAAACCTAAAAATATTATGAAAGCAAATTTCTATTATACATGAATTACTACCTATCCTAAAAATTGTGACTAATTTGAGATTAATCGAATTAAAGTGTACCTAAAGCGGTAGTCCATGTTTAATCTGACTTTAATGTGATTCAAATAATTCCGGTCTTATTAGAACAATTATAGAGGTGATTGAACATATATAGAAGAATAAAGAGTAGAATATAAAAATTCCTTTACCTTGGGTCGCTACCATAACAAATGAAAACTATTGTTAGAATATCGAAAAAATTTGCTTTCGAATGAATTGCTTATCCAAAGATAAATAAAACTGTTAACATTAACAAAATAATAATGATGATGATGATATTGATACTACTACTAATAATAATGATAATAATAATAATAATAATAATAATAATAATAAATATGAACAATGTAAACTTATTAAATGTTATTTACATCTTGAAAATTAAAGGAGTTTGATTATTTCTACATATTTCCATGCACCTAAAAACTATATGAATTTCTACTTTTTTTATATTATAATGCAAACTCAAATATTTATTAGTCTAGATTAATAATAAGAAGATTGTGATTTAAGTTGGGTAGTCTCAGAAATTGTACCTAAATTCGCACGGTACAACAACTTCGAAAGATGACAATGAATTCGCTACTTTGTGTTTGAATGAATGCTTTTTTTTGAAACGAGTAGAATGATATTTGAGAGAGTTTGTTTGTAAGTGTGTGCCGAGAGATTATCAATGCCGAAATGAGCATTGGGGTCTCTATTAATAACATAACGTGTGAACAGGCAAGCGTATATGAGCAGAAGAAGCATATATACGCTTGGTACCAGCATATGTACGCTTGCAGGAGCGTATATATGTCCATAACCATCGTTATATTATACGGTTGCCATGAAGCAGCGTATTAAAATGGTTCCAATGCATATACGATTGATTTCAGCTTAACCTTGAATTCACATTATAACGCAGACTTCTAGATGTAAACACACTTCATAATTTCCTGTTTTGACAAATATTTCTCGAGAATGTTTAGATATTGGTTTATTAACTGAATTCGAGATTTCTAGAATTAGGCTGGTTTGAAGAAGAAAATAATGCTTCCAGGACCTTTGGATTACTCTCGAGTTTCCAAACATTTATTAATTATTTCTAAATATTGTAAACACATAGAAAAATCAGAAAAATAAAATAAAATACTACGGATCTAAGAAAAATCAGAAGATGGTATAAAAAGTAAAGTTTTTGAAAACGACCTTAGCAATTACACTAAAAAATCCTATTACTTAAAATGTAGGCTTAAAAATATGGAATAATTTAAAATATTGGATAACTATAAAAATATACTTCTGCCTTTTATGGACCCTCGTGTGTAGTTCAGGCTTAACTTCAACTTCAATTGTGCCTATGGTTAATTTTTGAATTTAGTCAAACTTGTGAATTGACCCAATCGTGAAATTTGTACCTTTCATTACTAACTATAATTTGGAGACACATAGGTGTTTAGAGAGCCTCCACTTTGAGTTCTGGATAGACGAGTGCTTTTAAGTGAAAGTCAAGTATTTGATTAGGGCATGATGGATGCTCAAGCTTCTACGACCTGATTCCCCTTTTCCCTGGTTACCTACAAACAAATGGTTAGTTAACATATTACCCGCCCCATGAGTTTACTCCTCGAAAGCGGCTTGGAATCCTCGGGCGTTTTTCTCGCCTAACGGCTTACCTTGCTTTTTAGAGAAAATGAGATGCAACTTTGTGTGGAGATGTTGGTTCCTTCAGAAGACTTCCCGTACGGCTAACCTTGGCTATCAGGAAGAATATGTAGTGTGATGTATATTCTTCCCTAAGCTAACCCTTGGGATTAATCAGGAAGAGGTATGATTAAGTTTCCGTGAAGCGCCTCTTCCTTCGAAACCTCCCCGACGCTCTGACCATGGCTTTCCACAAATGATGTTATGAATAAGAAATGAATTTTCCGTCGAAAGCGCCTCGTCCTCAGGAAACCGTTCCCTACAGCTGACATCGCGCTTTTCGGTAAGATGTTGTGGTATAGCCACTATCGGATTATACGAGAATGTTGTATAGGCATAGAATCTCATGTTGGTAAGCATAAACTTAGAGATCTCCCTCGTAAGCATAAACCTAAGAGAAGATGATATGTGGGTATGTGAATTCTACTTTGGTAAGTTAAACCTCTAGAATCTCCCTTCAGTAAGCAGAAACTTCGAGAAAGATGATAACGTTGTTTTAAATCTCCTTTGTAAGCATAAACCCCAAGATCTCCTCTTTAGTAAGCCAATAAAATTTGGGAAGGATATGTTGTGTTGTATTTCCTTAAGAGCGCCTCGTCCCTTAAGAAATCCTCCCTACGACTGAGCATTAGCTTTTAAGAGAAGAATGGTTATAGCATCAATCGGTAAAGCGATGAATGCCGTATAGGAATGTATGAGTGAGAAGGAACAGTTGCATATAGCAACAATCGCGTATAGAGATAAATGTCATATAGGCATGTATAGAAAATAGGGCGATTGCACATAGCGGTGAATCGCCATTTAGGCGGTTTGATGGCTCAAATAAYATGGGCCCTTACCTCGTGTAGAGGTGGTGCAATGTTCAACGTYTGATGTGRATGGTGCATAATGCGTGTGTGTAATGATGCGTATGCATGATGACGTATGTATACTCAGTACATGATGGTGCTTATGAAGTACGTGTAAGTCTATCCTTAGATCTAATGCATGAAACAACCAAGGAAATAGATTAACGTTAAGATATTTTTAAAGTGTAGGATGYAGTCGTTTGAATCCCCCATTTAGATGATGCTTGTGATCACGAGTGAGCCCCCTAACCCATGGGGTTTAGGTGTATGAGAAAGGCTTAATTTGTGGTGCTGATGATAGATTTAGTGGATGAGCCCCCAACTTGGTCGAACTTATGAGCTTGCTTGGCGAAATCGAAGTTGGGGCTTGATTCATGAGCAAGAGTTGATGACATAAGCAAAGGCAAGGCAATCTTGTGGAGTCATGAGCTTTGTCTTAGCTTTTTGTGGTGGTAATGGTAAGGCATGAGGTATTGGGATGTGATTTGGAGTTTGCCCTAATCGGTGACTTGAGTTGAACGCCGCATGAGGAGAAAACAAAGGGAAGGCAAGATGCTTCAGTGCAATGCTTGGAGGAGGATGCATGATGACCGCTGCAAAGTGATAGCCTAAGGAAGAGTTGAGGAGAGTCCCTCAAGGTGTGTGAAAGAACATGCTAAAGGTTCAAGAAAAGAAAAGGCTAAATTTTTTTTTTATAGGAGTAAGGAAATGGGGAATTAGTGTGGTTGGCTACATGATGTTGGTTCAAGCTTGAGTCTATATTGGGTGTTATACTAGGAATTTTTATTACTGATTTTACGGGAATTAAACCAACTGGAAGAGTGGACCTCAAAATGTTATTAGGTTACTTCGTCAGACCTCGAGAAGAAGCTTCCTACATATCCTTTTGGAATTAGACCGTCGTAGTTCCTAATGATGATTTGGATAATGCCTCGTGTGAGAGGGCTTTTGTGGATGCAATGTTAGGCTATGGTTAAGGGTTAAGAAAGAAAGGGAAAGGCTCAATGATCCCAAAGTGACCCCCCCGATGCGCTGTGTGCTCTTTTGACTCTTACTTTTTTAATAAGATTTAGGCTTAGAACTATGGATTTGAATTTTGAATTGGACTTTGTATATTTGGCTTTTCAGTTTGACATTGATTTGTTTGATGAATTCTGCGGAACTAACTTTGAATTTTGCTTTGTTTTTTTTTCATTTTCTTTGCACATGTCTTTTCCTACGCATCGTTTGATCCCAATGGTTAGGTAGATGCGGGTGATGAAAGAAAGATAGGTTAAATGAAAATGTTTATYGCTTAAAGGGTTGCAAGGGATTGYATGAATACATGTGATGGAAAAGGAATGATTTTTCGTGGATCTCGAGAAAGATTGCCTCTCTTGGCAATGTCTATTTAGGTGTTGAGGTCGTTAATTAATTTGATTCCATTAAAGTGAAAAGCACAAACTATATGGAGGCTAGAAAAAGAATGAAAAATGAACCTTTTATTTATTTCAAATGAATTTATTACACGCAACAGAAAGAGGGTTGTGCTAAATAAGATATTCAAAGAAGAAGATTCAGATCTTGAAGACTTACATGAATGAGTAGAAGTAATATCATCAAAAGTTAAATTCTAGGAATTCATGTATATCTCTGTTAGTATGGACTATAGTTATGGTTGCATTTCTTATTGTTGTTGAGTTAGTGGTATGAAATTCTGGGTACAGAGATTGGAACGGAATTCATATACAACTTCATTTAGGGAACCAGGCTGGGTGAAAATCAGCTGTGTCCCTGATGGAATAGGGCTGCGGTATTGAAAAGATTTTCCTAAAAACATTTTGTAAAAAGATGTATTTAAAAATATGTTTTGCAGGGTTTGAAATATAGATGAGCAATATATTTTGTTACCTTAAACCTAGGAGTATCTATCATTGTTCGATTCTATTCTTTATGATCAAATCGACAAGATAAAATTACTGTTCATAAATCCCATCTTGCTTGCTCGGCAAGTACGAGAGATTTAAGGAAACTAGGGTTAAAGTTAAACAAGCTTATAATTACGCACCATACTTCTAATTTCCATATCTCTCTCCACGGATGTGACAAAGCTTATTTTTGAGAGAAACACAAAAAGCAAAAACCCTGCTTTAAGGTGCATAAAGCAAGGAGCATTTAGTCGAGCATATAACTTCTCTTATTGGCTTGTTTAGAAGTAAATTAAAAGAGAGAAAAGGTTAATATTAGCGAGGCATTCTAAAGAGGGTGAAGGCTTGGTGAGTGTTTGGTGAGTTAACCGAGTTGGACTACGAGTGGTGCAGCGCAGTGCAATTCAACA
>SNQN01010402.1:1966-17305 GCA_008642245.1 Bassia scoparia | reverse complement strand
AAAAAATTACAAATCTATCAAAAAAGAGATGACCAACTCAAAACAAAAAAAACCTACCCTATGACAGTATATTACGTGAACCTTCTAACACAACACTCTTCAGACTCTCTGCTTGAGAGCAAGTTCTAGTGGCGTCGAGGCGCGTCACAACGACAAAATCCACGCCATATAACATCGGAGGTAAATCAAAACAATACGCGCAGAAAATCGAGCGTATTATACGCAGCCTGCGCTATAACGCATCCTAGCTGCTATAACGCAGAGCCTCGTAATACCGAGCCAATAATACGCAGAGCCTGCGTATATACGCAGTCTCCGCTATATACGCTCGATTTTCCCCTTCTCTGCCTAAATACCGTCCTTGCTCATTTCGAGACAGACACACACGTTATTCAACTACACGTCCCTAAACTTGCTTTTCACACTCTCACACTCTCATACACTCTAGACACATACATTCTTGAGTCTAGCACATTCTGTTTCATCCAACAAGCAAATCAAGGTATAACCTCTGAAAATTACCACCTAAAACCATCTTTTTTGACTCTTCTTAATTCCTTTGTCACTTTTAATTTGACTAATTATTATTACAGTTTCAAGCAATTAAACACAATGTAGAACAACCTCTTGAACATCTCATGTAAATAGTAGGATGTCATTAACTTTTCAAATCGTTTATCATCATCTTGTCACAACTTTATTAGTATGCATATTTTATGTCAATCTAACGCATTATTGTCTCGATTAGCAATTCAATCGAAGGACGATTCCTTAGTTTTACTCAACAATTTGATTATTCGCGATGACAAGTGAGAAGACACACATTATACTATTATGCTTACTAACCTTGTTTTCATGTTTCGGTTTACCAATTCATCACACTTGTATATATTGCTTAAACAATGACCGAATTCATCGCGTGTGTGCAAATTAAGAAGTCAGATAATACAAGACACCGACCTTTACCTTCATCTTTATTAATATGACAACAATCAAGTGATCGCCTAATCCTGTAGAGAGTCATCGTTCTGCTACATAATAGCAGAACCCACCTCGTCAATAATATTAGTGTTAGTCGCTTTCAAGATCAATCAATAGGCCTTTGGATTCAATTGTTATTTGTAATTTATGAACTCGCATTTAATTCATGATCATGAAGACGTAAAAGTCCGATACAAGCTTGAGAACGATTGAGTTATACTGAATTACATCCATCAGAGCTTCACCCTTGTCCCCATATACAAAACCACAATAAACTATACAACGACTTGTGGTGTACTGGGACAATACTTTAAATGTGACGGGAGTCGATATCCACTCAAGTTTTAGGCACACAATATTGCCGAGTGCAAGATCCACAAAGAGTAAGCAATATTAACCTGAGTGTATAGCAACGCCATTATAATATTATGTGTGTACCTCCTCACTCTTGGCTATCCCCCTCAATTCGACAGACACAACACCCAAACGCATTTCACTCAATGCGAGTTCCATTGGCTCTAGAGTCCAATAAAATAAACACTTCAAGCGTGGAAGTCGTGCAACCCAAGCGGGCCTGTAATTCCCGCTAACACAACCGTACCTCCACTGACTTGCGTACCTGACACTGTGAAGGAAGTATCTAAGGTTACTCCAACCCAGCAATGCACTCTATTAGTATCTCAAAACATCGTTTGACTGAACAACGTTTATGAATATGTGGTACAAGTAGTTCCTCATCACTTAATCGTAGTTAAATTCTGAAGAATCATTTGAAACACTGTGCCAGCAAAGATAGAGTCAGAATATGGCATATATCAATGTCAATACACCACACAGTCTTCCAATCAAAACGAACGAGCGAACTTTATAGCAGCCCTTAAAGAATCCCTAAGAAGAGCGATCTCCTGATTTGAGTGAAAGCGTCCATTGCCGCTACAACGAGCCTCCTCACATATTTTACAGTATACCACGACCAGAACACACACATTCTACAGAATCCTGCTCGAATATTGCTCTACAGTTGCTTCTTAAGCTCTACATACTCATAAACCACTACAGCAACAATGTATAATAAAAGAACTAAAAAGCATTCAGGTTAATCAAATTAAAAGATACAAAATAGAGAAACATGTATTGAAAACAAAAAGAGAGAGAGTTCTCAGAAACGAAACTCACGCTCAGTTGGGGTTTCAAGAAACAATACGTGAAATGCCACAATTTCACTCATTAATCTATATACAACAAGGAATTCAAGAGAGTGTGAATCTCAGATATTTATCCAATATTCCCTCTCAATTAATTTCGCGCCTCTTATTATATATCACCGACAAAACGTAGAAGATAACGCAAAATGGCCCGAAATGCCATCGTTGAAATCCAGACTATATAAAAGACGAGAGTTTGATTAACTCTTGAAGCAGCGTAGTCTTATACAGAGTGCGTGAAGCGAAGTAGGCGAAAGTCAGCAACGAAAGCCAGAATAGAGCTATGATGCAGAGCGTAGTAGAAGATCTGAGATATGAGTCCAGTCTTGTAGAAAGTCAATAGAGTCTGCTATATTCTCGCTAGTCGACGAGTGTATAGCATATCGTATGTCTCCAAATTCCGCTGGAAGTGGAAGTAGTGACGAGCTCAAGCGTTTTAGTCCCGACCGATTGTGTATTACGAAGCAACTGAGCAGCAAAATTTACAGGCAAAAAGACCGCGATTGCTATACGCAATCAAGGTTATACGAATGTTACCCCTATGATGTTCTCTCAAGAACGACTAGCTTGAGACGGGATTACAGCAGATCAAGCACGCTATCAACAAAATCATTGCTATAACGCAGAGTCATTTAATCGGGACGTGACTACGCTCGCACGAGTTACCAGTACTTAATCTTCCCTGACAACTAGCCGAATGGGATAAACATTGTAAAGCAAGCACCAGAGTCACCCACAGGAAACGAGCAATACACGAACCAAAAGATACGCACCATTAATGTAATTCCCCATTGAAGTCCTAACGGATCAATATACGCTGAGGGTATCAAGTGGACAATCGAAAGCTAAAAGTGACACCCAGAGTGACGGCTACAATGAGTCCTAACTAAGGAGGTATCGGAGTGCGCCGTACAATACCTGTTAGTAGAAACATTCCACCCTCACGGTCAATCCAGAACTCATAGGTTGTGAATAACGTTCCCCAAAATTGAAGCACGGTAGCCCCTGCGTCTGGAAATTACTACACACATAGTGGAAACGTAAACTGAAGAAAGAATTGTTACAATTCTAGAAACAAGCAGCAATTTCGTATGTAGAGCAACAATGCGAACCGCAGTGCAGTAAAACTAACGCATTTGTTTTGGCAGACTTGGTATCTTGCTTTCGTTTACGAGATTTTACTTGCGTTCAGTCATAACTCAAGACTACTAAGTGACGCAGCTTCTATAAGAAAAAAAGCTATGTGTGTCACGCTAGCCGCATATAATGAGTCCAACGATCATTTCTAAAGCACTGAACCCCGCAACACACAATCAAGAATCGACGAGGAGCATACTCATATCTGACAGCCCTAAACAGAAGAGCTATCTCCACTTCTATCTGTTGCACCGAAACAAACTCTCACATGATATTTACACCTCCTCAAATACAATCTTATTTGCTTTAACGCTATTTTTATAACATTAATTTCATATTTTTTTACTGCGGAATTTTTCTAACCATTTTTGCAATTTCTCGATCATATATGATTCAACAATTTAATTAATCGTTGGTATATGATAAATTTATACATCAAATACTATACAGAAAAACTACGATTTCAAAAAATACTATCTAAAATTGTTACGACATACAATTCCTATTACTTTTTTTCAACAAGAATTCCTTTAGCATATAGTTTTATTCTCCAGTGAATTTCGAAATTTATCCGTTTCAATTATTATTACAGATTCTTAACGACTAAAAAAAACGACACCCATATATGCTTCTCGAGCCCAATCAACCATCCGAAATTTCGCCTTCTAGAACCACGACGTGCACCAGGAAGTCCGAATATCAATCCCTAGGAAGCAATTGCTCCTAAACTGGATTATATATCCCCACAGTGTATTTCGCAGAGATATTAATAATCATTTAACTCCTAAATTCGAGTAATTATATTCACGAATTCATGTATATATTTTTTCTGTCAACTAATTTATTGCGATAATATCAAAAATAACATTGCAATATTCATTATAAATTATTCCATCACTAATTACGAGAATCAGGTTAAGAAAATCAAGGAGACAATCATCAGATTAAAATTAATCTAATAATATCCCGACGCAAATACTGCACTGCGCAAGTACTTCAGATAAATTAGATGATCATAATCAGCGTCAACTTATATAGAATGTGAAACGAGACAATATGATAGCTATATCAACTAGTAGATTATTCATCTCAGCACAGTCACCACATGTTAACTTGCAATTGAACTTGAAAAAATACCGTTGCGGATAAATACTTTAGATCCTGGATAAAAATCCTGGCGCAAGTTGACACCGAGTATATTTAGATTAATAGTTTTGCGCTTCTACACTGTGACCTTTGCTCAATAGTCCCGAGTACGACCTCCACGGATTTCCAACTTTCGTGACGTTTCAAAGCATGCCTTTTCTGCGAGCGAAAAAACGCGAGACGCGGGCGGGGATGTTCAGTCGACTCATTACTCATTTGGGGAGACAATTTTAGGTGTCTACAGAGCTCTGCGCAGACTGTTGACCTGCGATCAGAGAGACGATAGTTTCGTAAGACGAAAGCAAAGTATTCGATTCGGACGTCTGAAGCAACTCAAGACGTCTCCGACCTGTAAATTGCGGCCCAAAATTCGAACCTGCAGTACTCTACAATAGTGTTATCACGCCCTCTATTCATTTTAGGGCTGAAAAAACTTCTCGCGCACGAACTCCTCTTCACTCCGTGCCAACTCTCGCTCTCTCTCTCTCTCTCTCCTCTCTCTCTCTCTCTCCTCCTCTTTATCTCTCTCACCAAATCACACTCTAAACATTAAAACACATTCAAAGGTTCTTTTGCAAAGATCTAGGAGGTTTCAAAGGGTAAAGTCGACAAGGTCCTAAGTCCGAAGCTCGTCCTTGTTTTAACAGTCGTGTGGCGAGTGGTAGTTAAGGCCAACGTCTCAATTCTAAACCCCCTTTTTATGCTTGTTTAGAATTCACTTTCCAACTAATTTGCCAATGTAATACTGATAACAAACAACTTTGGCAATTCAAATTTAAAAGCAACCTTAAGGCAAAACTTTCAATTCCTGTTACGATGCTTGCATGCTTGTCTCACAACTATAATATCTTTAACAATGTCCTGCAATTTCGTTTTCACGCCAAATAAGATAACAGATAGACTACCGGCATTATGCTCGTGAATACGAATTAGCAAGCACATACCTGCCATATAATCTAAGCATACAGACATATCTTATCCACATGTATCCTCAGTTTCTATATTTCTTGCCCTTAATACAAGGACCTAAGTTCCTTAATTAATGTTGCCTTTGTATGTGTCTAGTCCTGAGCGTGTTCTATCTATATTCTTCTCGTTAAAACGAATACGAGATGTTTGTTGTTGTCTTCGTTGACCAATGAACTGCGCAATAAACTAGTAGAGAGGAGCCACAATATATCGCTCGCGGTCCCTATGCTTTGTGTTAGTGTCACCACTATTCACCCTTACACGACTTTCACCCTAATATCTCAGGACTAGCTTGAAGTGTATCTCAAATCGTATGTAGCGATAGCCAGCCCATATCTAGAGATGCCTTCGCTTTCTTTAACTCAATGTAATTTAAGAGGGAAAAGACTACTTTCTACTAAAACGGTTGGCCTCCGAGACCTTACCCATGGTAAAGAAGGTTTTCTTATGTCTAGCGGGCAGATTTGCGTACGACTTTTCCTTTACAACATTTTGTAGTATTATGCAAACCATGTACTATCACTCTCTTGTTCTTAACACTGCACATATTATGCGTATATTCATAAAGCAAGAATTCAAATTCTAAGCAACAAGAAAAGTAACCGAGCTGCCCTTAAATTGTACAACCGTGACTCTAGTAGTTGATTAGTGATTCAAAGGGGGGGTCCCGAGTCGCGGTGCGGGGCCTTGTCTAGTCTGTCTAGACATAGTTTAAAGAGTCATTGAATTGAAAGAGTACACGTCTAGGGTGACGTCCTGTTTCCTAGACCCCTATTGAAAGGGTGTTGTCGCTTGAGCGCGTGCGTGTTGAGTTGCGTAGACTATGATTTGAAAATGCTAACGAACGTCCCGTAACAGGTCACAATTATAACAAATTACTATATAGATTTCTGACTAGTATTGATTGTCCTTATCTGAAAAAATGCGAAAAATCTCTGACCTCGAGATCAATAAAGGCGAGTGTTCTAGACATTCTCGAAACTGCCTTATTACCCAACTATATGCACTAGACTTATGACAAGAGCGTTATGTACATGATCTCTGCTAACAGAAATACTCATATATGAAATTACCCAATTGTTACAATGTTTAGGAGTGTCATGAAGACTTACTGATATATACATTACTTAAAGATTATGAAATAATATTAACATGTTAAAACTTGGTTTCACTTCCATTAGAAGTCGCCATATATAGACATATAAAGTACATAAATAGACAAAATGTTATTTTAGCGAACTAACACGCTATATTTTTATGACAGAGAAAGTAGACACATTGTAACTTTCAGTCGCACTCAATTTTGACAGTTGGAAAATACGACATATGAACAGTTACGCTTTCCTAAAATATTGATTTCAGGTGTAATTTACACCTAATCTTGCAAATAAAAGTCTATAAAAAGACTACGAACAGATGATCTAAAATGAAGGTGAACCGTAAGAGAGAAAGAATACACGACAACCTAACGCGTATGTTGTGTCACCTCTACTGGTAATGCCATTTCTCACACTTCAAATGGCACCAGTTAGTATGACCTAACCGTAAACCATTCCTTCTCTACTAACTCCATGCAATGAATTAGCATTTAGCAAATCAACAGTAACTATGGTAAAGTATTTTTCTTCATTTCTTACCAACTTTCAATTATTCAATCCATAGTAAAGGGAATTGTGCTACGTCCTAGTCCAGATTTAGATGTCTCAATAATGTGATATCGATAGTACATTTCTCTTAATTTTGCTCTTCGATATTCTAGATGTAACATGCACCTCATTATACAAGGGTGCGAGCTTATATGGCTTTTTACTTCTTAGTGTGGGATTTCGACAAAATAGTGAGAATCTCTCAAGTGAAAGATTGTGTGCAACGATGATTTTCGAGAATAGGCGCTTTAATTAGAGACTTGAGTAGACGAATTATAACAATAAGATCTGCAAGTGTGTGTGTGAGGTACACACATAGAGTGCGACTAAAGAGAAAGTTTCGAGAGAAAAACTTTTGTAGAATGCTTAGCTTGCGGCTTGCAATTTTGTGAGGTGGCTAATGGTATATTATGAGAGTTGCTTTCAAATAATCTAGTTGCAGTATCATTTAGATGATAAGAGTAATCACGATAGACATGGCAAATATAACATCTTCTCCAATCTATCGAATTCTCTTCAAAGCCAAAAGTTATTCTTCCTAGAAAGCACTCTCTACATAGAGCCCTTACACCTCATATATATCTGATTTTTCAAACGGACTGTTACCCTATCTTTGAGAATCACATCAATAATGTGTTCTTGTTGGAAATATATGGAAATCAGAGTAGATGTCGCAGAGTGGTTTGTTCTTTATCGTAACCCCAACTCAGAGAAGAAGAGAGATTCACTTAGTCTATTTCTTATTTCACTAAGGAGTTTCCATCACCAATCCTTGACGCACATTTGTCATGAGCCTAGTGTGACGCAGCCGTGTGGCTGCTTAAGTGTTGCGTAATTGTGCACTGGATATTGTTACGACACATGCGCTCGTGTGTCACAAAGGCGCTTTGTCGTGATTTCTTGTCTGTGGCTGATCGGCATACGAATCGACCGCTTACGCGAGTGCGTTGGTGCTTTGATGAGGTTGAAAAACGCTTATGTTTGAGTGTAAGTGTATGGTCGACCCACTGGGGTAATCGCCCCAAGCGTGCCGTTTTCTGCTCCTTGCTTTATATCAATGTTATCCATTTGACTTTTGACCTGAAATTCAGATGCGATTGGGACCAATTGTTTATGCACTCCAATGTTTCTCGATTTGCTATGAGCCAAAACTTTCATGTTTTGTAACTGCTCTTGGAGACTCATTGTGAAAATAGTTAATATATGCTCTTTTTGACTCCTCTATATCCGCTGCCGCACCCATTTTTAATAGCTGCTCCTTTCTTCTCATGTTCTCTTCTATATGTAATTTCCATTTCTGTATCCAACGATAGAGCATCGTTGAAGTGACGATTTGACGCGTCTATACTGTACATGCCAACTGTATATAAGGTGCTCCACTAACGCTGTAAAATGCGTATAAAATAAGAGTACTGGTGTTTCTATCGATGCTAGCATATGCAAAAATGTACATAGACTCTTAAGATTCTTTAAACCATTCTAATAATCAAAATATAGTGAGAGATGCTTATAAATATTTGTCTTTCTAGTGCTCAAAAGGGATGCAATCAGGAATATTATTTACACTTGAATTCTAAATCTAGATAGTTCCCTGCTTGTTTAATGTGAGTAAACTACACAGAAAGAAGGTATGTGCTACAAGTGACATAATTAATAGCAATCAATAATATGAGATGGGAGTGTCATATTAATTATGCTATCAGACAGTATGATACGAAAACTCAATAGTAAGACAATCAAACCTCTCTACCTTCTCTGGTAATCAATATGAACATGCTTCAAAGTAAATAACAAAATGCTTAGGTATCAAAGCTTTGTTCCAATTTGAATCGCTTATCCACAATAACTATAAATACGAAATGTCAGTAGCATAATCACCAATTATCAGATTAGAATGACAATTCGCAATGAAGAGTGCGACTGTAATAGCGATTGAAGCGTAAGCAGACAAGGAGAAGTGTGTGACATGTTGAATTCAAAGATAAGAGGGTAATTATATTAATCAAAATTAAATTAATAAAAAAAATAAAAAATAGAAATACTTCCATAAAGCACAACCTATAGAGATAATTCTACCTAGATTTATCAGCTATAAGAGTAGAAACGGACTAAAACCTGAAAAAGTTGCGAACAGCGAGGATCTCTTATTTCAAAAGAGACAATTTACATAAGCTTGCACAGGGACTGTGAGGATAGTGAGAGATGAAGGTTGGTTTATGTAGCGACAATGATGTCTTTTTAAGAGTATGAAATACATCAACTAACACTCCTACTGACTCAAGTGCAACATATGTGAGAGAAGTCGGAAAATATATTTTTTTTTGGCTAAATAGCCTCAAATCTCTGGCACCGAGATCAGTCAGTGCAAAACCTCGACAACGACCTCCGCAAATTTGCGGATCGAACTCTACTGAGCTTGATGGTAGTTGAAGTGCTGCATGTTTTGATGTTTTATTTCTCTGAGTGTAGTCATTTGGGTTGGGTCGCGATGAGAGAGGTGAGACAGAGGTGTTTTGATGTAGGATGATGTTTGTTTTAGATACCTACACTAACGTCTGCCACTCTGATGAGGAATTGTGGTTCGACTCTCATCGCAGAGACAATATTGTCAGTCTTCTGATTGCTTTAAATTCAACTTGGAGAGTCAGATGAAATCTATCTAACGAGGATGAGTAGATGAAGTAGTAATATGCAGATCTCAAATGAAAACAAGAGTGCACTCAAAAGACAAATAAAGTATATGAAGTCTGTACTATATCTCTATAAATTAGATGTTAACAAATCTATATCCACTAATTAGACTTAGCATAAGAATAACGCAACTACATACGCTTTTAACCTACAGATTATCGCTTGTGATGTGGTCATCTAGGCATCGATATAAGCTCTATCTTTATATTGTAGATATCCTTATCGTAGAACTCGAATGCATCAGTTATTATATTTCTGTAAATCTAATGTGGCTATGCTAGACCGCAATTAACACAATTATTCCTAGATTTTTCTAGAGAGACCCTTGTGTAGAGTCAGAAATTAAGTACACTTCTAAATTCGAATACCTTTCCAGAAGTACATATTCGCGCCAATCCTACTGTGATATTTATCTATTAGAATTTCTAAATTCATTTATTTACACACTCATCATTCGCATAATCATACCATAACTATGTCAATCTATGAAAAATGCAATAGAAAAAAGTGGAGAAAAAGCCCCTTTTTATTAAGAGCTAATGACTGTGCGAAAATCGAGAATCAAAAAAGTGTACCGTAGAGTTGAGTCTAATAAGTGAGAATGAGAATTTATTTGTCGACCAACCTAAGTATATTCGAAGAAGTTTCTTTATAACGAAAAAATATTTCATATATGATATCTGCGATTTAGTCAAATATATAGTAACCAATTTTCTTTCGGTATAACCCTAGTAGTTTTCTATATTGACATTAGTCTCTTATTTGGTATGAAGATTATTCAAAATTGTTTCTGAACCTCTTATCTATTATTTACATGATGTTAAAAAAGGAGACTAAAAACTTAGGTTTTGGTGCATTTGGAATTGAATTGAGAGCACTATGAGCCAATGTC
Organism: Bassia scoparia; assembly: GCA_008642245.1. NCBI lineage: Eukaryota > Viridiplantae > Streptophyta > Magnoliopsida > Caryophyllales > Amaranthaceae > Bassia > Bassia scoparia. Next base: position 6,638 of record SNQN01010402.1, on the reverse strand, counting down.
CAATTTAATTTAAGGAGTTCTTGTTTCCTAGTAAACTTCGTCGAATCATAATGTAATAGATAGAAACCGAGTTATTAACCAACCTACTTCATTGGTTTAATTTTTGGTATAATCACAAGACTCTCATTACGGAGATCAGATTCCTTTAACAGTCAGAAAAATGAGACAATTGATGTATAGAAGTATTAGTGTATTTGATGGAGAAATATCCAAAATAACCTATATCTCCTTAACAATTCTGCCTGATCCTATGTACAACAATTTACAATATCCTGTCCTTAACACCTTTTTAACAAAGACTGTTAAGATATACTATGAGATATAGTAGATTACCCGAATTATTAGGAACCAACTCATCCAAAAATCAATAAAATGAGTATAGCGTGTGCGAACACAAATGATTAAAAAGAAATGTACACAACTAGATTAGTGATGGAGATTTATTAGATCTAACCATAAGAGGCCCTCAAACAAATCAATAAATTCATTGCTAAGAGTCTAAGATCTAAGTGAACTATACTTAAGTCGCTTGGTTAAGTCCTGATTGATTTGCTAATAACTACTGTAGATGTAAAAAACCACCCATACGACAAATAAAAATGTCTGAGAAATAAAGAATAGTAAACAGAGTGAAAGATTTCCAATAGGTGCATATCCGAACACTTTTACATAATTGATAGTTTGGTGTGAAAATATTTGGTATGGCTCGTAGATATATACCCTCTTAAGATATATGCAATGATCACTATAGAAAACAATCAGAGTACTATGACAACGGTTTCTGCTTTCCCCGGGGACTACTAATACGTAATGAGGACTGAAGACCCCAAATATCGAGTACCTTAGCTCAAGAGTAACAATACCAAAGATAATTGCCACTAGTCGCACAACTTAAACTACCCATCATCCTAACAATGCATAAATATCCGCACGGCCAGCTCAGAACAAGGTGTTTAGCGTAGTTTGCATGAAAAGTTGTAGAAATAACAAACAATACAGCAAAGAACCAATTTATTACAAGAGATAACCACCGATGAACGCAAATCATTATTATTTGAAAGACCAACTCTGACTGCCATATGAGTAACTTAGACGCAAATTCATACTTATGGAACAACTTTAATGTTCTGAGAAAAACATAACAGGGTCACAAGCCAAAATCGACATTAGTATGAATGAATATGGAACTTCGAGATTTACTAACTGATTGAAGCATAACGGAAATTTTACTACTTAACCATCAAGGTTCTCGATAACCCACAAAATTTCGGAGTATATTTTCATGATCTGTCAATCACTCATCCAAATTCCTCAATTAAAAACATCAGTCCTAGCATTTTACTAGCAGGAAACCCACAAGAGAGCATATACAAATATCACCATAATAAACGACAAAAACGTGCTATTGACGGCAGCTTCGAACACAAACACCGCCGATATTAGCAATTTAGTAAATTATACGTGCCATGTAATTCTTTGGTTTCAGCATCCACGTAGGAACAGAAGCACAAAGAGGACACTTAGGCAGACCTTAACAGAAAGATAAGAACAGAAACTAGACACATCTTAGACTTTATAGTTTCACATGTATCCTCTATTGCCCAAGGAGATTTGTTAAGCGCCTTCTATCTTGAGCGTGGGCGAAACTAGTGACTGACAGAGCTAAATAGCTTTAACATTATAATGCGCGAACTTATGAAATAGATCAAATGTGCCAGCGTATCTCATCCAAGACTTGCACAGAAATAATCTCGACAAGCTTCTCATACTTCATAGGTTCATACAAGCACCATTATGTTTCAATTACAGTCATGAGAAATCGATAGGAGATGCGATGTTGATACTCTTATTCAAGATGAATTTTCGAAATTGAAACAAAGGGGCAACCAAGAATTTTCTATTCCCAACACAGAAACACCAACCAACAAACCTCATTCTACAACAATTACGAGATCGTAGTAGTATAAACATTATCTAACCAACAGTTACATAGACTCTCTAAATTAGCAAAAGATATTATTTCAAACAGTGCTTGCAAAAATTTACTATACACATATCTAAAAAAACCATTACCCGACTACGATAATCATATCTCAAATATATACAGGCGTATTTGTTATATCCGCCGCCCCAAAATTTTAAGTAAATTGATCACAAACCAAACCAAGTGCGTGCACGTTCGGACAATTATCCGAACGAACTTCCAACGTATATCTACTCACCATTCACTCCTATCACCCAAGGCTCGGCTGGCTGAGGCGGCGGAGCAGGCGAAGGTGGTCATCGGTGTCGTGGCACGACAACAGCTGTATCAGTGGTTTGGCTGCTGCCTCTACTTTCGGGTAGTCATTTTTTTTTTGAGAACCACTTCTGAAATCCAGACGCAAGTCCCATGACTCACGTCAATCAGTCGAAGTCCCCATGGACTCACGTCGAATGAACTGATCCCATGACCTTGTCTGATCAGACTGATTCCATGGGACTTGCTCTGATCGTCAGGACGTTAGTTTCACAAATTTTTCTTGTTTAATTAAATTTATTTTTTTTTATTTTGCAAAAAACAAAAAAAATTGAAAACTACACGTCTAACATTAGACTACGTCCCATGGTGGATGTTTGCATGAAGGCGTGAGTTCCCATGGGACGTACATCTAAATTTAGAGTAGGTTTCAACTTCCATAATAAAAAAAAATTACCCTCCGCGAGTCAGGGTGCGCAGAGGGTTTCGGGTCCACTTCCGACATTCGTCCCAATAGCGCGATTTGCATTGCATTCGTCTAGGCTAATGGACGGAGGAGAACGCAATAAAAATATTTAGTTTACGCAAGGGTAAAATGGGAAGAACAAGATATGAAATAGGGCGAAAGTAAGTAAAATATGGGGGCGATTTTAGTAATCAATCAATTCGGTATGATTAAAACCATTGACTTGATACTTCCGCACAGAAACAAAACAATATTGTACTTCAAAATCAAAAAATTCCGTGAGTATAGAGCTTAAAAATCAACAAATTCAATTTCATAGAAAAAAAAACCATAGAAACTTGATGTGCACAAAATCCCTTTGCCCACGTCCTTCAAATATTCGGCAAAATATCCTGCAAACGCTATAGTTTTATTAATCCGAACCGAAAATAGACGAAGCCGACGTTCTACACCGAAACGGTAGTAAGAGCCTCGGAAGTATGGATAATGACAAGTGTCACTCAATCCGCAAGTGTCTCCTGCGTTTTGAGGGATTGCCTGATAAAACCCCGAAAAACAAAGGAAAAACACACTTTTTCCCGAGTCTCATGCATTTTAATTGCATCAACAACACATACTCCTCCTGAGAGCAGTTCTCTCACTCATTATCTTTGCTCTTTTCTAGCTTGGCAACTCTACACTTATTCCTAACACATCTCAAATATCTTCTACTCATAACTAAAAGCATCGTTAGGAAAGTACTAACACAAGAAATAGATTATAACTCCATGTTTGCAAGCCTATTTATCGAGGCATAGCAATCTATGTATTTATTCAGAGCAACACTCACTTGATACGCCAAGGAGTTGGAGGTCAAAAGTTGGTACCTAAGATAATCCAGTTGTCTACCCAACATGCAAACTCAAGACCTTCTTACAAAGTGCCACGCTACTACACGAGCATCACTTGATTTACTCAATGTTAATAAGGCTTAAGAAGAGTCTAGCATGACTGGCGAAGCCTCCACCCCTCTATCTCAAAATTACCTACAGACATGTTCAATGATGAACAAAGACGTATAATATTGTACGTGAATAACCTATATAGGCACGGTGGCGATCCCCTCAATTCGACAACACACCCCAACGCATTCACATGCGGATTCCATGGCTCAATTCCATGACACTGAAGCTGAGGTCAACCCCCTAAGGCGGGGCGAAGCCCTACACAACCTGACCCCTGTCGCCAAGTAGGAGATGGTACTCCACCGCATGATSATGACTCAAATCGTTGGACAACGTGGTGACAAGTAGTTCCTCATCCATCGTAGTGTCTGGAGGATCTTGAGACACAGCAGGGTCAGAATGGCTATGRTGTCTCACCACACGCTCCCCGAGGAACCAGACAGGCCCTTGAGGTCCCTAAAAGAGGCATCTCCTTTTAGCAAGGTCGGCCGCTACAACGAGCCTCCTCGGTCTCGCATTCCCCACTCGCCTCCATGGGCGCCACTCCACCTACAGCAAAATGTGGTTAAAATGACAAAAGCATTCAATGAACAGATACAAGTAAAAGGCAGCGAAACTCACCTCAGTTGGGTTCAAGAACAATGACTAAAATGCACAATTTCACTCATAAATTCTATATACAACAAGGATTTCAAGAAGGTGTATACATTCGCTCATACGCCATAATCCCCAACTAAGAAAGCAAAATGGGCCCGAAAGTCATCGAATRGCTACAAAAATACACCTACAGAGCTACGACAAGRCGTAAGCGAATGCAAAGTCACAACGAAGCAATAGCTATGATCAAGTATAGATCGAAAGCAGATTAAAGTCAAAGCGCATATTCTCCAGTCGAAATTGCATCATCCTCGCAAGGGCCAAGCGTTAGCCCGATTGTGTATACGCAATGCAAGCATTTACAAAAAGCCATTGCTATACGCAATCAAGGTTATACGCGATGTTACCTCTATTTGAGTTCTCTCA
>SNQN01010401.1:0-22061 GCA_008642245.1 Bassia scoparia | reverse complement strand
ACGCACGTGACGTGCGTGGGTATGTTGTCGAATGAAGGGGAGTTCCGCCACCGGCCTAGAAAGATTATTCACTGACGCCCGATAACGTTGGGTGCAAAAACAAGGCCACACGTCATCAAGTATACTAGCCGTGGGTTCGGGGACATGGTACGAATCAGATCTGTAACCCAATTCGCCCGCATCGTAGCGCCTTCTACTCGGTTCATTGTAATTCCATTAAGCAGTTTATTGGATGCACACAACTTACATTTTAGCACCTTAGAAGCGTACAACCCTAAAGATTACTATGAAGTATGTTTCTATTATGCAGAAGAGAACTACCTACCTAGAAATTGTGACCACTTTGTATTTAATATGTTAAAACAGGTGCTAAAAAACCGGGTTGTCATATTAATCTGACTTTACAAGTGATCACAAAATTTCCGGTCTTTGTTTACAATATATACATTATACAACAATGACAATATGAAGTATAGAAACTCAAATATATATACAAAATCATCTTACCCTAAAATCTGCAAACAAACCAAAGGTTAGTTTTGTAAAAACGGAAACGAAACGAATCCTCCGCTTGAATCGCTATATAAAGAACAAAAACATGTTATTCATGATTGAAAACGACGCATGAATCTTTCGCTTGAATCGCTATAAAAGAATAGAAATCGTGTATTAGACAAGGGATAATAATTAAATGAAATGAAAAGAAGAAAACCAAAACAATGAAAACTGAAAACATTATGAATCACATAATTTAACATGGAGAGAGTTCAAAGGTCTGTTTTACATTGTGAAAATACATAAAACCATAATAATGGTTAAATAACCAAATTAAGAGAAAGTGAGAGGAATTTTGGTGAGTAATTAATCTAGAATTCAACCTTGTTATTGCTTGGTGAATCGAAGAGAATCGATGCTTTGAATTCAAAAACAATGTGTTTAGAGTGTTTTTAGAAGAGAGAGAGAGAGTAGCGTGTGTCTCGAGAATATGTTATTGTGAAAGGTTTTGTGAATTGAGAGAGAGAATGCTTAGATCGTAAAATTGGAAGCGGAAGTTGGAAGTTGAAAGTCGTATTGAAAATCGTGTGAAATCGGATTTAAAAATCGTGTCTTCTCGCATGAGGCAAGGCTCGTATTTTATACGGCACGGAGGAATGCGTGAGGAGACAGAATATATACGCTCAAAGGCAGCGTATATACGCTGCTCTCACGTATATACGCTTCTCACAAGGAGCAATCCGTGATGGAAAAGTTGTATGCTCAAAGAATACGTGAGGAGCGTATACTACGCGAGGGGCACGTAATATACGCTCAAGGCAGCGTATAATAACGCTGCTCCTCAGCGTATAACCTCAACGCAGCGTATAATCCCTGCGTATATACGCCACCAAGGAGCGTATATAGCAGGCTTTGCGTATAATATTTTTCCAAAAATTGAAATATTTTGATTCGCGAATATTCTTTGCCATATATGTCGATTTTCTAAGATTACGGATTTATTCTAGACGGCCTCCTTTCGCAAGAAAGTATGATTCTAGAACATCCGCGTATTTTAATTATATATATTTTCTGCGTATTCCTTGCGTATTTAAACAGTGCAAATTCATTAGAAAATCTAGAAAAATCAGAAAAATAATTTAAAAATACTGCGGAATTCAGAAAATGTGAGGACACGATGAAACAAAAAGCATGAGAATCGCCAGCGTAATTATTTGAAACCTTTGGAGATTATCGAGAAACCGAAAGAAAATATCTTTTGCCTTGGTTTTGACATTGACTCATAATTTCGAGGTGTGACATTTGACTTCGAGTTCATTACGAGTTAAGTTGCGTTTTTTTCGAGTCGAATCGGAATTGCGACAATGTGGTATTACTTCATCAATGATTAACTCATTTGGGGGAGACATTTTTAGGTGTCTACAAAGAACCCCCAATTGACTAAGTCATGAAGAGACGATAGTCTCGTAAGACGAAAGCAAAGTTATTGATTCGGGACGGAGAGCAAACTCAAGACGTTTTGCGACCTTGAGTTACCCTTTCCGCCGGTACCCTGCAAAACAAGTTAGTTTACACCTGTTACGCGCGCCCAAGTGCGTTAATGCCCTTGGAAGCGTGGATCTCGGGCGGTCTTCTCTACGTGAACCTTTGGCTTTTCAGGAGAATGTGCTGACGGAACTCTGTAGCGGAGAAGATTCCAAGACCGGAGATTGTTGACGGAATTCTGTAGCGGAGAAGATCCACCCCGAAGAATGGTTTGTGCTAGATTTCTGTAGCGGGAGAATATAGACCCGAAGTGTGCATATATGGAATTTCTGGTGGCGGGAGAAAATTTCCAAAAACCCGAAATGTGTAAAGGAGGTTGGTGAAGAAGCAGCCCCACTTTGACTGAGTTTAAGAGACGAAGAATCTCGTAAGAGACAGTCAAAGTATTTGATTGGGACGGAGAGCAAACTCAACGAGTTCTGTAACCTGACGTCAGCCCACTTTTTTCGCCGGTAACCATGCAAACAAAGGTTAGTTTCTTACCTGTACTCGCGCCCCATGGCGGTTTTATTGCCCTTGAATGCGCTGGATCTCGGGCTGCTTTCTCCCTACGGCTGACCTTGGGCTTTTCAGGAGAAAATGAGGTATGAATACCTTCGGAAGCGTCGTTCCTCAGTAGCTTTTCCACGGCTGACCTTGGATTTCGGAAAAGAAAATGATGTAGAGCCTTCCTACGGCTGACCTTAGCTTTTCGGGAAGGAGTAATCAAGTTCCGTCGGAAAGCGCTCGTTCCTTTCGGAAAGTTCCCTAACGGCTGACTTGGCTTTTCGGGGGAGTTGTGATTATGTGCCTTCCTAGGCTGACCTTGTTTTTCGGGAACGGACGTAATGTAAGTTCCGTCGGAAGCGCCTCGTTGCCTTCGGAAGTCCCTACGGCTGACCCTTTGGCTTTTCGGGGAAATTGCGTGTAACCACAATCGCGTATAGCATGAATGCGTATAGGCCATGGAAGTGATGAACTTCCTTCGGAAACGCCTCGTATCCTCAGGAAAACCTTCCTAACGGCTGACCTTTGGTTTTCTGGGAGAATGGTGTCGTGTAGTAAACAATCGCGTATTAGCGATGAATGTCGTATAGGCTGTGATATGATTCCCTTTGGACGCCAGTCGTTCCTCAGGAAACTTCCCTACGCTGACCTTGGCTTTTTCCCGGGAAGAATTGTTGCGTGTAGCAAACAATCGGTATAGCGATGAATGCCGTAATAGGCGTGTGCGGCAATGCATGTAAGATGGGCCTAGCCTCGTGTTTGAGGTGGTGCAATGTGTAATGTGGCAATGGTGTAAGTGTTTGTGCAGGATGCTATGCAATGATGATGTATGTGAACTCAATGCGCAATGAATGCTTTAGAAGTGTTGCAAGTCTATTCTTAGATAATTGCATGAATGACAAAGGAAATTGTATGGTAAGATGCTTTTTGGATTGTGGGATGGAGCGTCTCAAGCCCCCATGTCGATGCAAAGGGTTGATGCCTTGTGATTGCAAGTGAGCCCCAACCCATGGGGTTGGGTGTGTGGGAATGGCTTAAGTTTGGTGTTTGATTGGTTGGTTTTAGTGGGTTAGCCCCAGCTTGATGAGTTTCAAGGTTAGGGCAATAGTTGGATGAGCAAGGTAAGGCTAGTGAATGTTGTGGAGTCATGGGCTTTGGCTTAGCTTTTTGTGGTGGTATGGTAAGGAAATGAGGGATGTGATTTTGATTTGCCCAAATCAGTACTTAGCTTGAATGCTGCGAGGAGCAGAACATGGAGGAAGCTGCAATGCGATGCCTTGAGGAGAATGCCTTGATGACTGGACAGAGGATAGCCTAAGGAAGAGTTGAGGAGACCCCTAAGGTGTATGAAAGAATAGCTAAAGGTTAAGAAAATAAAGGCTAAAAATTTGTGACTAAAGGGTAAAGTAAAAACAGGATTGATGTTGGTTGGCTACATGATGTTGGTTTCAAATCGAGTCTATGCCGGGTGTACACTAGGAATCTGTGCTCTGACTTAAGGGAATCAACTATATGAGGACTCAGAATGTTTATGAATTATTGGGTCGGACTCGAGAAGAGGCTTCCTACGTATCCTTTCGGAATCAGACGTCGTAGTTCTTGTTGATTTGCAATGCCTCGTGTGAGAGGGCTTTTGTGGTTGTAATGTGAGGCGTGGTTTGAAGGGTTTGAAAAATTGCTTGATGATTACAAATGACACTGGTGCGCAGTGTGTTTTTAGACTTTTGCTTTTTGTTTGAATTGGGCTTCTGAACTTTTGGATTTTGTGCATTGGAATTTTGACATTGATTTGCATTGTGATGAACTAGCATTGAACTTTGATTTTTTTTCTTTTTGCTTTTTGGCCAGCATTTTATTCTTCTCTTTTTTTCTTTCTTTTGCACATGTCTTTTTCTACGCACGTTTGTCCGAGGGTTTAAGTAGATGTGGGTGATGAAGAAAGATAGCTGAATGATAAGTATTTATGCCTCAAGGGTTCAGGGATTTGATTGTGATGTGATGATGAAGGGAGGAGGGAAGAGGTTGTTTTGTGGAGCTACGAAAGAAGGCTCTCTTGGCCCATGTCCATTGAAGGCTTGTGAGGTCGATATTAATTTGAATTCATTAGAAAGTTAGAAGCACAAACTATACTGGAAGGCTAAAGAAAATGAAAGAAAAAGAAACTTTTTATTAAAAAACAAAAGCAATTATTACATAGAGGCAATTGCAGAAATTGATCTAACTAAAATGACATAGACTCGAAAATGGAAAAAGAAAAGATCATAGTCTAGGGAAAGGGACTCTCGCGACTCGATCCTAAAGCTAAGACTCCCTGACTCATGTGGAATGAAGAAGATCATCTCTTGTCCACTCAATGTCGTAGACCTTGCGAATGTCGGTAAAGCCTCGATACTTGAGATGATCTTCTGTATTCGGCTGGAGGTTAGAAATGAGTCTTGACCATGCTCTCTCGTAGGCGAGGACTAGGGTGGCAGCAACTTCCTCTCCATCTAGTCACTAAGGTGTGAACCCTCGTTCTCCTTCCTGTTAAGGATTTTCAAGCTCTCGAAGGATGTTTGGGTCTGAATGTTCGCTTGTATCTTGCCATGGAACGCGTGGATGATGTCTTCCCAAGTAGCTATTTCTTTCTCAGGAAGTGGAAGAAGAACCACTTCTGAACATAATGTTCCAAGGAAGAAGGGGCAAGACCATTGGAAACAAGGCAGAGTCATCCCTTAATTGCCATGGGTGGTCTTTAAAATCCCCTTTATATGGAATCGAGGGTCATCAAGTCGGCTTGGAATTGGGTAATGTCTTTCGGCTGAGAAATCCTTTGGCATTTTGGGTTGAAGGTTAAGGGTCAAGAGGAGGTTGGTCTGGTAGAAGGTGGTAAGATGGCTTTTGGATTGCCTTTTTAAACAGTTGGTCCATAGAAAGTTGCTCGAGGTCCAACTCCTTGATTTAGCTTTCAAGCTGTTGACTTGCTCGCAGCTTTTGGAAGTTTCTTGTTGGGAGGCCATTTGTGGTGTTAAGGCTGATGGGTTAATGAAAGGTTGGAGGAAGGTTGGTTTGCGATTGGCCTGAGGGATAAATCTTTGGGTCGAGAAGGGCTATGGAGACGACTTTCACCCTGTTTCAAAAGAAATAAACCCTAGTGAACTTCCTTGGTATTATTGAATACATGAGATTGCAGATGCAAATGGCATGTCTACATCCAATGGTCATACTTTCCTGAATGAATGCATGCAAGGTGCCTTTTCGTTTTTGAATTTTTTTTTTTTTTGTGTTTTTTTTTATTTTTTATTTTTTTTGATTTTTTTTGATTTTTTTTTTTTGAAAGGGCACCAACGACATAGGGATGTAATGATGATGCATTGCCTAAAGAGTTAGGGTCACGCCTAGAGGTCGAGCCTATGTGGCTGAAGGTAAGTCAGTCCTAATGTGAGCTAAAGTCAATGTCTAATGTCAAAGTCCTGTGCACTACCCTGTAGCAAGGCGTCCAAACCTAAGATCAGAGTTCTATGCGGACCTCTAATGGTCAAGGGTTCAAGAACCTAGGGTCAAAGTCTAGGTGAACTATGGTCACAGACTAAGGCGAGGTCACTAAATCACTATGGGCTATGGATGCATGATGTGAACTAAAAAATGACCATGGACATATGAAAGTGTTGTGGTTAAGGTTAGAATGTACAATGGCTAGGACGCATACATGCACATAATATACAAGACACGTGTACAAGTCAACTATGGTCGGTCTAGGTTAAGTCAGAGAGCGTACCGACGCTAAGGCAGAGCTTGGTCGCAGTTTCCACCACTGTGCAATTAGCGATGATGGGCAAGATACCCTTATGCACACGCATCAATAACACGTGCCACACGGCATGGGCGGGATAGGACTGCCTTAGCCATGCGATCAATTACCACAATGCAGCCAAGGTAGTATCCCCCTTATGGTAGTGCTCGAGCATAGAAATGCTCATAGTCAGACCAAGGAGCTAAGGCGCGACCTTAGTTCGAAAGGTCACATCAAAATGCAAAATCCAATAAAACGTTTTGATGGAATTCACCGAGACTTTCAAGTGCTGTCCACTCACCTAAACGGTGTATCCCCAGTGAAGTCGCAAATTGTGACTGGCGCGCCTCAGCGATAGCGGGCGCGCGCTTGGTACTACCAATCGCAGGTGCTTTGTGTGGGCTTAGCCACGGAACCCGCAACGTGAGTCGGTTGGGGTGTGTGTCGAATAAGGGGAGTCGCCACCAGTGCTAGAAAGGTTATTTCCCACCCGGGGACGCCCAACAAAGTTGGTGCAAAACAATGGCCCACGTCCAATCAAGTAACCAGTCGTGGGTTCGGGGACATGGTCGGAATCAGATCTGTAACCATTTGCTCGCATGTAGCGCCTTACCGGGTCTCATGTATTCCATTAAGCACGATTTATTGGATGCCACAATTACATTTTTACACCTTAGAAGCGTACTAAACTAAGTTAACTATGAAGTATCTTTCTATTATGCATCAAGAGATACTAACTAGAAATTGTGAATTTTGTATTATCATGTTAAAGGTGCTAAAAACGGTGTCATAGTAATGCTGACTTTCAAGTGATTCCAAATTTTCCCATGGTCTTTGTTTACAATATAATAGCAAATTTACAATGACAATATGAAGTATATGAACTTCAAAATATAATATCAAACTCATCTTACCCTAAATCTGCAAACAAACAAAGGTTAGTTTGTAAAAACGAAACGAAGAACCTCCGTTAATCCTATATAAAGACAAATAAAAAATGTTAAGTTCAATGACGAAAACGAGCGCAATGATCTTTCGCCTTAATCGCTTAACAAGATAAGAAATCGTTAGTATTGAACAAGGGATATAATAATAAAAATGAAAATGAAAAGGAAAGAACCAAAACAATGACAACATGAAAAATTTGAAAATCCTTACATATTTACATAAGAGACCGAGATCAAAGTCGTTTTACATTGTGAAAATTTACATTAAAACTTCTAATAATGGTTAATCAAATTAAAAAAGTGAGAGAGAATTATTGTGAGTAATTAATCTCAGAATTCACCTTTTATTGCTTTGTGAAATCGAAAGAAATGATGCTTTGAATTCAAAAAACAAATGTGTTAGAGTGTTTTAAGAGAGAGAGAAGAGAGTAGATCGTGTTTCGAGAGAATTATGTTATTGTGAAAGAGTTTTTGTGAAATGAGAGAGAGAATGCTTAGAATCGTAAAATTGGAAGTCGGAAGTTGAAGTTTGAAAGTCGTATTGAAAATCTGTGAAATCGTGTTTTAAAAATCGTTCTTCTCGGAATGAGGCAAGGGCTCGTATTTATAGGACGCGAGGAATTAGCTGAGGACGTATATACGCCTGAGGAGCAGCGGGTATATACGCTCAAGAGGCAGCGTATATACGGCGCTCTCAGCGATATACGCTCTCTCACAAGGAGCAACCGTGATGAAAAGTTGTATGCTCAAGATACGCTTGAGGAGCGTATATACCGCTGGGCCATGCGTATATACGCTCAAGAACGCTCCTCAAAGGCAGCGTAAATACCCTGCGTATATCGCACAAGAGGTATATACGCAGGCTTTCTGCGTATATATTTTTCCCAAAAATCTGATATTTTGATTCGGAATAGTTCTTTGCCATACGTCTCGATTTCAAGATTACGGATTATTCTAGACGCCTCCTTCGCAAGAAAGTTTATTCTAGACATTCCGCGTATTTTCTAATTATTTCATGGTTTTCTGCGTATTCTGCGTATTTTAAACATTTCAAATCATAGAAAAATCATAGAAAAAATCAGAAAATATTTAAAAATACTCTGGCGGAATTCAGAAAATTGAGGAACGATGAAACAAAGCATGAGAATCGCAGGTAAACTATTTGAAAACCTTTGGAGATTATCGAGAAAACCGAAAGAAAATATCTTTGCCTTGTTTTTGACTTGACTCATAATTTCGAGTGTGAACTTGACTTCGAGCTTCATTCAGTTCAATTGGCGTTTTTCGAGTTCGAATTAATTGCGACATGTGGTATACTTCATCATTGATTACTCATGTTGGGGAGACAGTTTTTTAGGGTCTACACGGTAGTTTTGTGTATTTTGTAGGATTTGGCTTGATTTGCTAGGAAATATTGGAGATGCAAGGTAGAGATTGTTGGATTGTTGATCAAGATTGGATGATTTTAAGTTATATTGGCAAAAAGCCTTCAAAAAGAGTTACTCATGAAGTTCCTCCGCATATGATGTGAGATCACCTTAGTTTGCACAACTAGGTTCGCCTCGATTTTTTTGAAGTGTTTTTGAGTAAATGAAAGCCCTCCTCCGCACCCTAGGTTGCGACGATAATATCAAATGTCAACCCTGGTTGCGGTCTTATTCTTTTGATGTTACAAAATCTTTGTTTTTCCTTGCATCCCTATAGTTTTTCCTAGCTTTAATAAATTAAATAGGCATGAAAATTTTATTACATATATATGTTTACCATTACTTCTAGATTATCTCATATAAAGGAGTAGGAATGAAAAATAAAGGGGGATCGGCGCTGAATAGCACTAAGACAGGATACTGTAAATATGTAATGCGGTGGAGTTTGGCAAGGGAATTTCCATGGGGTTTTGTCTTCATCACTTTCTAATTTACTTTTGCAATTTGTTAATTAGATTAGAAAATTTCTACAGTATGGAGTATCGGTTTTCGTCTAATGTTCTATTTCTCTTTTATTTTTTTTGCTTTTTTTTTTATTATTTTGAGTGTATTTTTATCTAGATTTTGGTTGAACCTATATGAATTATATGTTTTTGATTCCAAATCCCCAAATTCAATTAGTTTATTGTTATCTTTTTCTAGGTTGGTTATTAATCAATATTAGACTAGAAATAGTATTATTAAAGTGATTAGGTTTTTCGTGCTACGAAAGTTGGCTCTAATCGATTTTAGAACCCTAGACAAAGTAAGAAAATCAACACGAAAGTTGTTGATACGGACTTGCTAGGATTTAGATGCTATTCTTAATGTAACTAATATGATGATCATGAAAAGTAGTTCGATAACATAGTTAGGGAAGCCATTGACTGATCGATAAGAAAGTCTTTTAATATTAATAAGTAGAGCGCATCTATCTGTAGAATATTTAATGATTAGATTTGGGTAGAATTTAGGCGTGTCAATTCGGTTTAACAGTTCAGTTATGGTTGAAACAAACATTCAGTTCAATTCAAATTCATTTGATGACAGTACAGTTTAGTTCAGTTCAGTTTCAGTTTTCGGTTGGTGCAGTTCAGTTCAATTCAGTTTTGACCAATTTCGGTTTCAGTTAGTTCATGCAGTTAAAATAAGTTAGTTCAGTTCAGTTCAGTAGTTTTGGTTGATAACAATTTCAGTTCAATTCGGTTGAACAAAATCCAGATTCATCTCCAGTTAGTTTTGGTTGTATGTTCACTCATCGGTTGAGCCGTGATTCAGTTCGTTTCGGTTTTGGTTGGTAACTGGTGTCGGTTAGATCAAATAATTTAGTGAAACGTGATTCATTCAGTTCGATTTCGGTTGATAACGGATGAATCATTAATTGAATTGGGATTATCCAGTTCTGATCGGGTTGAAAGTGGGTTCGCTAGAAAAAGATAATGTCATTGAGTTATGAGTATAAGATATCAAAGTCAACTAATCAAACTCCGTATATAAGAATCAAGCGAAACTCCATGATATGAGAGTTAAGTTATTTGATGCGTTATGACAATACATCTCTTAAGAGATAAATGATTGTACAAAGTCCAATAACTATGATAGATTTCAATACATTTAGTATGAAACAGAGTATATTAGATGTTTGATGTGGTAGGTATAGTTGATTATGGGTTAATACTTAATGTTCTTTTATATGATGATTGAAAAAGTATATCTAATTCGATTAGTCTTAGAAGAAGTTTTTTAATAGAAATCATTAAGTTAATTACATTGTTTGCAATAAAAGATGTTTAAATACACTTGTAACAGTTCCTTTATGATATTATGACAGATTCCGATATAGAGACTTTCCTGTAGTAAGAGATTAGATGTTGAAAGTGATTAAGATTCTCAAATCATGTACATTATAATTAGTGCACTATTGTTTCGTAACCTGTTTTAAGACCATATAAGACCATGTCTCAAGTGTAATACATTGTCAGTTTGTGTCCCTAAACCTGTCGAGTTTCTTTATCATAGTTCCATATGTAAAATCAATACAATATCTTAATTGTCTGCCAGAGTATACCCATGTCAAAAGTTATAAAATTAATTGTTAATGATGATTCAAACTTGTCAAATTTTATACGACCATATTGACTGGTTAAGCTGTTGTCTCTCTTTCTATCCTGAGTCTAATTTTCCAACTTGATAGGTGTTCATAATAATGATTATAATTTCAATAAATAAACTCATGAAATATTTCAAAGATTATCCTTTTTTTTGGGTGTATTTTGTACGCTTTCGATTTCAATATAGAATTTATAATACAATAACATTATATAAACTAGTCAATTACACCTCTATTTATTTATCAACTCATAAACTAGCTATTTTTAAAATATCTCGTTATATATTGATTTTTAAACGAGGTTTAGAACACTAATAACTATATCTAATTTAATTATAATATTATATAAAGGTATTTGTCATTGAAACAATCCAATAAATGGCATATACATACATTATCTCCGTGGCTCAAGCCCACGCAAAGCACCTCGATGTAGTACCAAGCCGCGCCCCCGCTATACGCTGAGGGCGCGGCCCACGTCCTACAATACCCGAGACGAGTAATATCGAAATATATAACAAATAGAGTTCAAAAGAATTAAATATAGAGAAAAATATGACAAATATCAATTAAATAAAACATGTAAAATGTGTATTAAATCGACTTATCATGATGTGGGATCTTGTTTAATTCGTATTATTGCGTAGATTATTAATATTCTCTCGTTATAATTTTCACAAATATATAATTTTTTTTGAGTTAATGGGGCATAAATAGATTAGAAGGCCTGAGTAAACCTGAGGCCAAGTAACAAAGTTAAGCTACAGACTGATAAGAAGAGTTAGAGCTAGCTAACAAGCATTGAGCTTGTTCAAAATAACCTAAGCTAGTTAGGATAGCAAAATCAACATTCATCCTAGTATCCAAAATACAATTCATATCCACATTTGGTGGAGAAGTGATGATCAAAAAATTATCTAGACTTGAGTGATTTCCCAACATGAGCCTGGCCATAGTGTCAGCTCCTTGAACCTGCCTCCTGCTTGCCTTTTGAAGGCCCTGCACCCGTGCTTCTTGCATTTGTGCCCTTCAAACAGTGGTGAGATGAATATACACAGATATATAATTAAAGATGTAAACGATACAAAATATGCATTGGGAAGCGTATGAACAGTAACTGACAGGAACATTATGGAACAGAGGGAGTAAATACTAGTACTTATAGATTTTTTTAAGGGAAGATTATTAATTTATTAATAAGAAATCATATGACATCTACAAAAAAGATATTTCGTATTAATTTTAGGACTTTGTTTTTAAAAATTAGTAATAAATAGATATTTGAAATTAGCTAAACTTAAATTTTTTTTTCCCTACTAAAGATTATCCTTTTCCACTATGCCAAGGGGGAAGACCTCAACCTCATCGATTATAATAATGTATTGTTCAAAGAAGTAAAAAAAAAGGAGCATAATTCATAAGGATATGCAACAAGCTCTTTGGTTTCATCAACTTAAGATCACACACATAATGATAATACAAGTATTAAAGACAAAAAGGCCAAAGAACAACTTGATTTTCAAATAAATATTTTAGTATTGTTAGATCGTACAGTGATAACAATCGCCATACCACTGTACTAATTAGCGACCGTCTATTTCTGTTTGCGACCGTTCTTTCCCTTTTGCGACCGCAAATTTTATTTAGCGATCGATTTGACGATCGCTAATTTTTTTTCTTAAAAAAACAGGCTCGATCTATTTTTTTGGCCAATTTAATTACATGACTTACCATGACAAGCGCTGGATCCACCACTGTTTGCAAGCATTTAAGATCGTAGGGATTCAGTTGTGTGTTCATTGGTAGAAAATATTGTGTAATAGTACCATTTCACCAAACCACTTTACAAACAATACTACAAATCTAAAGAAATACTAGTACAAAGTTGTGGTAAAAATGTAATTGGGAAAAGAAGGGTCACACATAAAATGATATACGAAGTAGTAAATTAATTATACATTGACACAAGATGCAACAAAACAAGTGGTCCCAAAATTAATAAGTAGTTACATTAGGTTTTTTGAATAGTTTATTTTTTTTTTTGCCGAAGCGTATACTTATGTACATTAGATTCTACACTAAATGAAACCAACAACCACACACCCGAGCAACGTCGGACAAGAAAACTAGTTCATTAAAAAAAATCGATCTCTTCTCCCTTGCCTCTACCCCTCTACTACTTTTCTCTTCATCGGTAGGGTTAGAGCCTCAGATCGCCCTTGTTTTTTGAGGGCCATCCATCAAACTCATATAAGATTGTTGCAGATGATTAATGAATTGATTTTTCTCTAAAAAAAAAAGAATTATATCTTATTATCCAAGAAAAATATATATCATATCTTACAGCCATAGGATTTTTCCTCAGGTACCCCTGAGGTTTTGCTTAATTCCTCATGTACCCCCAAGTTTTTAAAAACGCCTCAAGTACCCCCTCACGTTAGAGAAAATAGCTCAAATACCCTTACTCTAACGGAAAAACTAACACCGTTAGTCTTTTCCCTTAATTAACCACTATCTATTAAGTTAACCCCTAATCTCTTGTCTCTCCTCCATTGTTATACTATCACCCCTTGTCTCTCCTACCTTCTTCCTATCTCCACTACCAACACCACCACACACTCCACCGAAGAAGCCTACCACCACACTTTTTAACCCAGAAAATTAAAGCCTACCACCACGCACTCCAACCCAGCCATACATTCAACCACCAAGCACTCACCCCATGGCCTAGAACAACCACATACCACCCCGTAACCCACAGCAACCACCACGATGCCACCCCATGACTCGTAGCAACAATCACCACAACGCCACCCCACGAGCATTTGTAATTGGAAAAAAGAATGACTTAATCTATTCTCAACTCTAACCATTGCATTTTGTTGTGGGAATTTGTCTTCGAAATTTGGAATTCAAAATCTGCAACAACAATCTTGAATTTTGTCTTCCAAATTTTGTATTCAAAATCTGCAATTTCGCTCAAAATTTTCGGGCGTGATTATACGCAATAAATTCCCCTTCAAACAAGGAAACACCAACAGAATAATAAATAAACCCTTCTAAATTGGCCAATTGAATTTTGCATCCATCATCTTGCAAATTGCTATGTTAGGTATGATGCGGGCAGTGGACCAAAGTGTTCTTCTAAGAGAAGATTTCCATGTTTGGCCCCATTTTCATTTATTCATAAATCTTTTCATTTTAAAAAATTAAAGCTACACATCCTCCATCAATCTAATTCCATGAACAAATGTTTACTGTAAGACTCTATTGTAGGTCGTGGCTACGAATACTGGGTTGGGATGTGGTGGTTGTGCGAGGTGCCTCGATCTGGGTGTGGTGGTTTTGGCTATGACAATTGGGTGTTGTGCGAGGTGGCGGTTCGTCATGAGGAGGTAGAGCTAGCTGCATGTTGTGCAAGGTGGCTTGAATTTTTTTGGTTGGAGTTGAAAACTACTGAATTTCTGGGTTTTGGTTTGAGGTTGAAGGATGAAGTGGGATAATTAGGGAAATAGACTAACGGTGTTAACTTATTTAACGGTTATTAAGTCATTAAGGGTATATGAGCTATTTTCTCTAACGTGAGGGGTACCTGAGGCGTTTTTAAAAACTCAGGGGTACCTGAGAAATTAAGCAAAATCTTAGAGGTACCTGAGCAAAAATCCCAAAAATATATCTTATCTTGCTACTAATATGATTTAAATAGAGATATTAATTATACTTTTATACACATACTAATTTCAGAATAATTTTGTTAAGACAAACTTTTATATGCAACTTGCCACACCAAATTTTATGGTGTGGCCAAGGATATAATTGTAAAAATACCCTTCTAAAACTGTATAAAATATCAAACCCTAACCTCTCTCTCATTTCTCTCGCCTCTCATTCTCCCTTCCTACTTTCTCTCTCCTCATTCTCCCTTCATGCTTTCTCTCTCATCAATCTCCTCATTACAATTTAAAGTGAAACATTTGATTCGATGAAAGTCCTCTGCAATTGAAAACCATTTGTTTCGATGAAGTTTTTTCAATAATTGAACAACAACGAGGCCATCGATGCTCTTCCTCCTCCGGATTGCTTTGCTCCTTGATCCCTCCTCCGACCGAGAACGGAGTGAAGATATGACGACAGATGGATGATGATCCGGTGATGACGATACAGTTGATGAGATGATCTCGTCCTCCATCGATGCTCGCTCCGTTCGACCATCCCTCCGACAAGGACGGCGAGCGCGATGATGCATTGATCCGATGACGAAGATCTCGCGGAGAAGCATAATAGCGATCGATCGAACGATATGACTTACTGAATAGTTGATCGAGCTGACGCTCCCTCCCTCCCGTCGCATGCAGCCGCCTCCGCGTGATCCTCCCTCCGGACAACCTCGAGAACGCGACCACTATGCATCTGATGATCATCCAGAATGATCGATGATGACTGTACTTAGATGATAGATTGCACGCTAATTAGCGCACGAGACTCTTACAAAGTGACGCTTCGATCGATCGATAACCGAGCATGACGATGATGATGGGACGATGACAATATGTATGACTGGTGGTGAGTTCATGATGCCGTCTTTATGCTAATGTGTTGGATGCCTTCTATGCTTGTTTGTTTAATATTTATTCTAATTAAAAATAGTTTTATTCAAAAAAATTCATATATCGTAAAAGTAGTCATACTATCGTAAAGGTAATCTTAATGAAAAGTAATTCTATATTTCATAAAAGGAAGTTCATAAATTCAAAAAGTAGTCGTCTATAATTCAACAAAGTATTATGATATTTCATAAAAAGTAGTTACCATATATTTCATAAAAAGTAAGTTCAGTATATTCAAAGGCATAGTTCATATGATTCGTAAAAACGTACTTCCTTAATTTAGAAAATATTGCGATATTTTATAAAAAGATCACTTCATATAATTATTAAAAGTAATTCTATATAAATTCATAAAAGCTAGATTCTTATCTAATTTCAGGTTAAAGTCAATTAGGTCCAGTTTCAGATCTCCTCTCTCTCTTTTAATCAATTTAGAAGAGAGTCCTTAACATCAGACAATATTGTGATTATTTATAAAAGTCAGTTCATAGATTCATAAAATATTCTATATATCAGTAACAAGTATTTATATCTCATTTCAAGTATTCATATATTCATATAAATTCACAAAAGTAGTTTTTATAGTTTCAAGACTAACCACAATAATTGTGATATTTCGTAAAACAATACTTCTTATTATTATATCCATTCAATAATCTCACAGTATTCTTATAATTTAGAAAGTAATTGTGATATTTCGTAAAAGTAGTTCTTAGATTTCGTAAAAGTAGTTATTCTTTTTCGTTTGATTGTTTTCTTGTTTTTCATTTTTTTTTTTTTGAAATTTTTTCTATACAGATTGCTGCAAAGATTGAAGAAGGAGAGAGAAGTCGAAGATTGGAGAATACGAAGGAGGCAGATTGCGGCATATTACTTTTTAGGGAAAATTGTTAGGTTTGTTGTGGCCTCTTTTTGTGGCCTTTTGTACTTGTACTATTTAGTTTTTTTTAAAAATGTATGGATTGCCCGTCACACCAAATTTTATGGTGTGGCTGGTTTTACAGAAAAGCAACTGTTTTGTTATAACGTAAGAAACCCTTTTCTCGATCCCTCAATTGTGAATTTGGAGCATACTTAAATTCAATCAATTCATAAGGTAATTTCTTCCAACTTGTAATTTTATTGAGTTCATCATTGTACATAGTACGTAATTTCTTAAATATAGGTAGCTTGATAACTTATTCTCAGAATTTAAATCTTTTTAATGTATGTTTTACCTTTTTGATTCATCAATTTTGTATCAGTTGTGAATATCTAAATCAAATTGTGTTGGGATTTGTTATCATATTATTTGATATGCTAATCTTATACTTTTGGCCTTGGGTAGTTGCCTTATTTATAGGATTTGATTAATATTGTTTTGATTATGTAAGTATGTTCAATATCTTTCGTGGGAAGTTTGTACGTCATATATATATATATATATATGATGAATCCATGAATGAATGGACAAGCTTTCAATCCCTTTATCAAAACTTTACATGGTATCAGTCGCTTAGGTTAACAACAAACTATAACAATGGTCGGTAATCAAGAACCGCCATCATCACCTAAAATTATTGTAGCCACTGCAGACTGTGGAGCACCTACTGTTGTATATCATGACAAAGAATACTCTAATGTCTTTTCGGACGCACAATGGAAGGCTCTTGCGGGTCTTCTCGGCAACAGCAAAAATCACAATGATCATTTAAATGATAAATTTAATACCAAGAGATGTATCATTGATTCCGGAGCATCTAGACATGTCACGTGTCATGACTCATGGTTATTTGATACTCACGACAAATCTTATTGTCCAATAGGGCTTCCGAATGGTAAATCGGTGATGGCAACTCAGGAGGGTTCGGTTCGATTGTCTACAAAACTTATACTCAAACATGTTCTTTTTGTTCCATAATTGAGTTGTAATTTAATATCCGTTTCACAATTAATTGATGATATGCATTGTATTGTCCAATTTAATTCTTCTATGTGTGCGATACAGGACCAAACGAGGGAGCTGATTGGAACGAGTGTTAGGCGGGATGGACTATACAACTTTGATGACTCTGCTTCAATACAATATGTTTCAGTACATGGGTCTTCTTCCACATTGGATTTGTGGCATAAAAGAATGGGTCATCAGTCCGAAAGAGTGGTAAAACTTCTTCCTCCAGTTGCTAGTTGTAAGGTAATAAGGCTTGCGAAGTTTGTTTTCGTGCTAAACACCCTAGAGATAAATTCCCTTTGAGTGAAAATAAGGCTTCTCGAATATTTGAGAAAGTACATCGTGATTTGTGGGGCGCCTATCGGTAATCCCTCTTCTTGTGGAGCTCGATATTTTTTTACTATCGTGGATGATTATTCCCGTGCTATTTGGATATACTTACTCATAGACAAAACTGAGGTGTTTCATATGTTTATGTCTTTCGTTGCAATGGTTGATAGACAATTTTCCCAAACAATTAAAGTCGTTCAAAGTGATAATGGAATTGAATTCAATTGTTTGCTTGATTTTTTTTCTGCCACGGGTATATTGTTCCAAACCTCTTGTGTTGGGACTACACAACAAAATGGACGGGTTGAGAGAAAGCACAAACACATTTTAAATGTAGGGAGAGCATTGCGATTTCAGGCTAATTTGCCAATTTATGTTTTGAGGGAGAGTCTTCTAGCAGCTGCTTCTTTGATTAATCGTACTCCTTCTCCCTTATTGCAAAATAAAACTCCTTATGAAATTTTATTTGGCATTGCTCCCAGGCCAATTACAACACCATTTGTGTGTTTGGATGTTTGTGTTTTGCTCATAATCAAAAGACAAAAGGTGATAAATTTGCTAGTAAAAGCAAAAAATGTGTGTTTGTTGGGTATCCATTCGGAAAGAAAGGGTGGAATATATTTGATCTTGATACAAAAGAATTTTTTGTTTCCCGTGATGTTAAGTTCTTTGAGGATGTGTTTCCTTTCATTGACTCGGAATCCTCAAATATTGTTTCGGGTAGCATTGTGCCCACAAATGTGGAAGTGGATGCAGATTTTGAGGAATATAACCATGACACTAATATTATACATCAAGATGTGCCTTTTGAAGATGAGAATAATGTTACGAGTCTTGGAGTTGAGGGGTATGTTGCTGAAAATGTTGTTCCGCAGCAAGTCACTGAAGTTGAAGTTAGTGGGGAGGTGCGTGAGTCATTACAGCATGCTGGCAGCATGCGTTAACCAACTATGCAACATCACAATATTGACGAACACCACGAACCTACATCCTAATCTGCTGGTAGTCCATAGGAGTCATCTACTAGCTGCAGGGGGTGCAGAACCCACTGTGATGCAGCAACAACTCATAGAAGAGGCACTTACGAAGCACGTTGCCGAGTCACATAATGGGCAGCAAACAGAAGCAGAGTTGGGTCGAGGAAAGCGAGAAAAATTCCTTCGGTGTTGTTACGAGATTTTGTCACTCCTACCGTTGCAAAAAATAGTCCATCCTCAACCTCTAATACAACGTCTCCACAACATTCCTCGGGTAGTCCTTATCCCATTGCGCACTATATTAATTGTGACAATTTTTCTACGAATTATCGGAATTTTCTTGCAGTTGTTACTTCGGGACAGGAACCAAGATCTTTTACAGAGGCCATGAAAGAGGAAGGTTGGAGGGAGTCAATGAAAAATGAGATACAAGCTCTTGAAAATAACGGTACTTGGACCATGGAAAATCTTCCCCCCGAAAAATGTGCTCTTGGTAGTCAATGGGTGTATCGGATTAAATATAATTCTGATGGAAGTATTGAGAGACTCAAGTCCCAGTTGGTGGTCTTAGGTAATCATCAGAAAGAAGGCATTGATTATACAGAAACTTTTGCCCCTGTAGCCAAGATGGTAACTGTTCGCGTCTTTCTTGCTATCGCAGCCTCTAAAAATTGGGAATTTCACCAAATGGATGTCCACAATGCTTTCTTGCACGGTGATCTTGATGAGGAGGTATATATGAAACTACCTTCGGGTTTTGGATCTACTACTCCGAATAAAGTACGTTGACTCCGAAAGTCTCTTTATGGTTTGAAASAAGCACCACGATGTTGGTTRGCTAAGCTTGTGTCCGCTTTYAAAAGGTACGGATTTTTACAATCCTACTCAGATTATTCTTTGTTTACTTATACAAGAGGCAAAATTCAGATAAATGTTCTTGTGTATGTTGATGATCTAATTATTTCTGGGAATGATTCCGCTTCTTTAAGGGCTTTCAAAGCGTATCTTAGTGATTGTTTTCACATGAAGGATCTCGGCTCCCTAAAATATTTTTTTAGGTATTGAGGTAGCTCGGAGTTCTTCTGGCTTATTTCGTTGTCAAAGAAAATATACACTAGACATTATTTCTGAAGCAGATTTGATGGGAGCTAAACCAGTAGATTTTCCCATTGAGCGAAACCACAAACTTGGTTTGGCTAATGGAGAATTGCTTTCTAATCCCGAAACTTGTCGGAGACTTGTGGGAAGACTTATTTATCTTACTGTCACACGGCTAGATCTTACTTATTCAGTTCATATTATGTCACAATTTATGCAAGAGCTGAGAATTGAACATTGGGAAGGCGCCTTGCGGGTAGTGCGCTATTTAAAAGGTACTACCGGCCAAGGCATATTATTGAGAGCAGACAGTGAGTTAACCTTGCAAGGTTGGTGTGACTCTGATTGGGCTGCATGTCCTATTACTCGTCGATCATTGACAGGATGGCTTGTCTTTCTAGGTCATTCTCCTATATCTTGGAAGACTAAGAAACAAAATACAGTTTCTCGTTCTTCAGCAGAAGCGGAGTATCGTTCTATGGCTGCAATCACTTGTGAATTAAAATGGTTGAAAGGTCTTTTATTGAGTTTGGGAATTCATCATCCAAAGGCAATCAAGATCTTTTTTGATATCCAGTCAACTCTTCATATAGCTAAAAATCCCGTTTTTCATGAGCGCACAAAGCATATAGAAGTTGATTGTCACTTTGTTCGGGATGCAATCAATGATGGTTTAATCAATCCCTCATATGTTCCTACCAATAAACAATTGGCGGATGTTTTTACCAAGGCTCTTGGAAAGTRACAATTTGATTTTTTGATTCGCAAGTTGGGCATCTTTACTCCTAGTGCTCCAACTTGAGGGGGGTGTTGGGATTTGTTATCATATTATTTTATATGCTAATCTTATATTTTTGGGTAGTTGCCTTATTTATAGGATTTGATTAATATTGTTTTGATTATGTAAGTATATTCAATATCTTTCGTGGGAAGTTTGTACATCATATATATATGATGAATCAATGAATGAATGGGCAAGCTTTCAAGCCCTTTATCAAAACTTTACAAATTGAAACGTGCTGCTTTTTTCACAAGCTAATGCAAACGGAATAATATTGTTGTTATTTATTTGTTTAATCTTTGACGATTCTTATCCATCRTTTTGCTGATTTTCACCTAAACTTAAAAGTATTAATGAATTGCCTGATTTTCACACTAAACTGACTGAAAACAGAGGCACAACCGAAGACCTTTCTTGGATTTGGAAACTCCCATGGAGGAATCGTATTCATCTGGCTTGCATGGAGGAATCGTATTCTACGTACATTGCAAGCTCCTACATTCTAGAAACATCCTAAATAACCCTCATACTGCCCCTGTTACTCCTACATTCAAGAGGATGAAGACACTGAAAGGTAGAAATTGGTGTGGAGATGAGTAGAAAATGTTTTAGAAATGTTTTACTGCTGCATGGCGGGGCGCCAGATTCATGGCGAGGCGCCATTGCATTCTGGAAGCAAAGCTGAAAACAACAAGGAGGTAGAAGCAGATGGCGGGGCGCCACACAGGTGGCGGGGCGCCATCCTGGTGGCGCGGCGCCACTGGGGTGGCGACACGCCATTCCCCTTTGCTTTGTTTGTGCGGTTGCTCTGTTTCAAGCGGTGCAAGCGGTGAGAGTATATATATGTTTCTTTGACTTTTCTATCATTATCATTGTATCACAAAAACACATATTCTCTCTCTAAATACTCTCAATCTCTCAAAACCTAGGTTTAAGCATAGAATTGAGTTTAGCTTTGCAATTTCATACAATTGGAGCTTGTGTATTTGGAGTTTATTCATCAATAATCAAAGTGCTACAAAGGGTGGGTTTTTCTCCCGGTTCTCGGGTTTCCCATCCCGCGTAGGTAACTTATCTCTAGATCTCTTTTATTCTTCTTGTTTACTTGGTTGTTCTTGTTGTTTGATGTCTTGCTAAGTATTGGATTTATATACTGTTGTTGGGTTTGTCTTGCTGCTTGGACTTTTTGACTGTATATACTTGCCATAACAATTGGTATCAGAGCCGAGGTTAATCTTTGGTGGTTTGTGGCTTTTTGTTTCATTTGTTAGTTGAAGTAAGGAAAACTCAGGTTTCTGTTTGTAGGTTAGTTGAGGTTATATTATTGATTGTAATTATGAAACCTTGATTGTCAAAACCCTAAATTAAGATGGAAGAGAACAAAAAAAAATTGAGAAGTTGATGGAAGATTTACTTTTGAAGATGCAAATAGAGACTATTTGTATCAAAAGGGTCTTCATCTACTCTCCGATGGCAAGAGCGGATAGTATGAAAAAGAGGATTATCTCTTGCTCTTT